>JARSSU010044665.1:0-23161 GCA_029619165.1 Eurosta solidaginis
TGTCAAGAGCTAAATTTAAGCCGCAAGTTTAAGTTGGCTGATCACTGCAGTGTATTCCAAGCGGAAGTTGCTGCGATTAAGGATGCGGTGGTTGGAATGCTATCCAGTGCTACTACGGTTAGGGAATTTAACATCTACTCTGATAGCCAAGCGGCTATCAAGGCCTTGAGCTCAACTACAGTGCGATCGAGGGTGGTCTGGGAGTGCCTGACCTCGCTTGCGATTGCATCGACCTAGATAACAACAAATCCTTGAAAAGCGAGGGAAGCTTACAATCGAATTTTGAGTAAGTTCTCGGTGAGCTGGAGATATGAAACTTGAGTCGTAAGTCAGAACCCGGTGACAATGTAATATTTTATAAAAAAATTCCATCCTTTTAATCCATTTTTAACTAACTTCCCGCTACCTAGAGACTTGTAACTTAGCACATAGTTCGATACCCGGTGACAGTACAATTTATAGAAAACAAAGTTTCGCGAGGTGGCGCGCTAGTCAAGATAACTGCAAATCCTTTAAGAACGGGGGAAATCTTGCGATCGATTTTCGTGCAACTTTCCGATGCGCTAGAGACATGAAACTTGGGCCGTAAGTCAGAACCCGGTGACAATGCAATATTTTATCAAAAAATTCCGCTATGTGGCGCGATCCATGCGATGTTGAGAAAACTAGTTTTAAATTGGAAATCTTGCAATCCATTTTTAACTAACTTCACGGTTACCTAGAGACTTTTAACTTAGCACATACATAGTTCGAGACGCGGTGACAATACAATTTATAGAAAACAAAGTTCCGCTAGGTGGCGTGTTTATTGAGATAACTACAAATCCCTGAAAATCGAGGGGAATTTTGCGATCAATTTTTGAATAACTTGCCGGTGAGCTAGAGAGTTGAAACCGTGGGTCAGACAATGCAACATTTGATCAAAAAGTTCCTCTACGTGGCGCATGAATAGAGATATTAGGAAAATTTGTTTTAATTTGGGAATATTTCAATCCATTTTTTTTTACTAACTTCCCGGTTACCTAGAGACTTGTAACTTAGCACATAGTTCGAGACCCGGTGAAAATGCAATTTACAGAAAACAAAATTCCGCTAGGTGGCGCGCTAAGTGAGATAACTACAAATCCTTGAAAAACGAGGGGAATCTTGCAATCGATTTTTGAGTAACTTCCCGGTGAGCTGGAGATATGAAACTTGAGCCATAAGCCAAACCCCGTGACAATGCAATATTTTATCATATAGGCGGCGCATGGATCGAGATATTAGGAAAATTAATTTTAATTTGGGAATATTTCAATCCATTTTTAACTAACTTCCCGGTTACCTAGAGACTTGTAACTTAGCACATAGTTCGAGACCCGTTGACAATACAATTTATAGAAAACAAAGTTCCGCCAAGTGGCATGCCAATTGAGAAAACTACAAATTTGTGAACAACGAGGGGAATCTTGCGATCGATTTTTGAGTAACTTGCCGGTGAGCTAGAGACTTGAAGGTTGGGCCGTGGATCAGAACCCGGTGACAATGCAACATTTGATCAAAAAAAATTCGCCACGCGGATCGAGATAGTAAGAAAACAAATTTTAATTTGGGAATATTTCAATCCATTTTTAACTAGCTTCCCGGTTACCTAGAGACTTGAAACTTGGCACTTAGTTAGAGGCCTGGTGACAATACAATTTATAGAAAACAAAGTTCCGCTAGGTGGTGCGCTAGTCAAGATAACTGCAAATCCTTTAAAAACGGGATCTTGCAATCGATTTTCGAGTACCTTCCCAAAGAGCTAGAGACATGAAACTTGGGACGTAGGTCAGAACTCGGTGACAATGCAATATTTTATCAAAAAAATTCCTCTAGGTGACGCATGGATATGGCGAGATATTGAGAAAACTAATTTTAAATTGGGAATCTTGCAATCGATTTTTAACTAACTTCCTGGATATCTAGAGACTTGAAACCTGAAATATAGTTTAAAACTCGGTGACAGTGCAATGTTTGATCAAAAAATTTGAGCTACGTAATGTACAAATCGAACTATTTGGAAGATTAGGCCATACCTTCATGGCTAGCTTCCTGAGTGTTGCAGGCGTTGTAGAATTCCACCTCGTTGAAGGCCCAACTCAATGCACGTCCTTGCATACTTTTAGGCGTACGCGACTTTCACCACGATTCTTTTAGACTTTCAGGCGTATGCGAATTTCACCACGATTTTCAGCTGTGCAAATTAAGTAGCTGACAAACGAGGTGGAATTCTGTTGTTCTCGTCTGTGTTGTCAGCGAAAATTCCACTAATTCTCTTAAGTCTTGCTATTTTGAACAAATAAATAAAGAAAAGAATTTTCACTAGGGAATTACTTAAATTACTAATCAAAGTTGCAATTGCCTTTTTGTAGGCAGTACTAAAAAAATGAAAATAAAAAGGTGATAAAAAAATTTTAGGGACTACCTTTATATAAATGGACCAAAAAATAGAAGGGAATTTTTCCTTTAATACAGACATAGTCTTGTTGACTTTTGACTAAAAGGCTTTCACAATAGCTCTTGTAAAAGAATTTTGGGATTTAAAATTATAAAGGTAGAGGGCGTGTTTAAATTTTAAATAATCAATTAGTTAATCCCAAGTTCGTGGTTTGAAACTCTCCGATGAGGCCAGTAAGGAGATCTTAGAAGAGAGGATTATGATTTTAAACTAGCATAAGTTGTGGAATAAGCGGAATGCTAGAAGAATCTTAAAACATTAAATTAACAATGTTAGGTGGGTGGTATGGAATAACTTATGCACGGATATGGAAGTATGTACTAACCAAACAGAGAGGTTAAGGGAAATCCTATTTGTAAGCGAAATATTCAGCCCAAAAACTGATAGACAAAGAAACGGCGCCTTCTGACGCATGTTCGCCAATATATACAAGGAAGTAGTCTTTGGTCATACAGCCGACAAATTGACCTCCATCATGTAACAGTTTCCAATGGCGGGAGCCTTGTTCACCGCCCAGTGGCCCGAAATATTGCTATCCACATTATCCAATGTGATGGCCGGGCTAGTACCTTAATGGTGCTTGTAACCGCACCGCATCTACATATATCCGACAAAGGGCCATCAATATCGATAACACTCCCCAAAACCTTCGGGGAGTGTCCTTAACGCTGCAACGACAATAGTACGAAAAAAAGATATATAAACATATTCCGCTTTTTCTGAATTTGGCGTCACCGCAAAACTTATACAGCTGTGCCAAATTACATTGACTAGCACTTATGTGGGTCTCTGAGCTGGTCGGAACTGGTGGTGCTTTTACACGAATCGATTTTTTAGTTCGGCCCTGGCTATGAACGCCAACGAAACGGAAAGCTTCCACCCTTTTGGAAGTACCAGATTGAATACTATTTGAGCTCCGATGGTGTTTCCAATTTAAAAACTAAACGCCAAATAGGTTAGAATTAGGTTTATTATCTATCTTATAAATCTCGGGAGCGACTCAACCGATTTAAATAAAATTTGGCACAGAGATAATGTATATCCTTCTAAGACTTTCTACCTAGGTCTTGCCACCCAGAATTTTTCACAAGGTTACCACCTATTCGAAATTAAAAAAAAATTGCATGAGATATGCCGATATGGGTACCGAACGAAAGGTATTTCACTCCGCATTATAATAGGGACATTTTTCAGTAGGGTTGCCATTTAGGGTTGGGGTAGTTAGACGAAATAGTATTCGTATATTTGTATGTTGTATAGCCGAACGATCTCGGGAACGGCTCAACCGAGGTAAATGAAATTTGGCACAGAGATAATGTATCAACTTCTAAGACTTTCTACCTAAGTGTTGCCACTCAGAATGTTTCACAAGGTTGCCACCTATTCGAAATTAGGAAAAATTGCACGAGATATGCCGAAATTGGTATCACAAACGCATCACAATAGGGACATTTTTGAGTAGGGCATTTAGGGTTCGGGTAGTAAGACGAAATAGTATTCGTATATTTGTATGTTGTATAGCCGAACGATCTCGGGAACGGCTCAAGCGAAGTAAATGAAATTTGGCACAGAGATAATGCATCACCTTCTAAGACTTTCTACCTAGGTGTTGCCACTCAGAATGTTTCACAAGGTTGCCACCTATTCGAAATAAAAAAAAATTGCATGAGATATGTCTATATGGGTATCAAACGAAAGGTATTTCACTCCGGATCGCAATAGGGACATTTTTGAGTAGGGTTGAGGTAGTTAGACGAAATAGTACTCTACTTACTCATATTCTCTTAAAGCTTTAAAGAAGAACGTTAAAGTTAAAAATTCGGTAGAAAATCTTATACATGATTAGACTTAATTTTCTTAATTTCACGCTAATAAAATTTAAATGCAATATCAAGGCACCGTGGCAAATTCTAGCAAAATATATTTAAATGCATATTTTTGGCAAATATAAAATGGATAATTGCAATTTCTCACAGATTACTATTAGAAAGATTTCTCACCATAGCAAAAAGATATCTCACCATGGTAATTTGCTACCGTTGAACACTAGAGGCATATGTTCAACGACATCTAACCATTTAACTACTTACCAACAGATGGCGCTTAGGGAAGTAAGTTGACATTTAATTAAAGTATATGATAGTTGTCATAATTTACAAGTTTTTGGAATGTAATAAAATTGTGAGACTTTCATAGTGTATAACTAAAAAAATGTTTGAAATTAATAATTCGGCGATGATGACATGTAGAACAAAGTATGTTATGCGTCATACTTGAAGATTGCCGAGCAAAGCTCGGTCGCCCAGGTACTTTTATTTAAATTGTGTTTTTTTCACTTCAATAATATTCAACATTAATTTTCTTACATTTCGTCTTATCATGGGTACAGGTTCAGAATTTTTAAGAATTGCTTGAATAATGCTTGGTTTTATAAGGTCAAAATAACTGACATTAAGAACTGTTTCAAATCAAATGTCGCGAAGTCAACAAGGCAGTGTGTGTCAAGAATTGACTTCAAAATTTTGATTAGTTTTTTTCACATCCACATTATTTGTTTCACATGATCAAATTTGCCATATCTATGGACTATCGCCGTGGCGCTTATTTGTCTTCTTATTGGCACTTCATAGTCAAAACGGCCGCACTTGCATTTAATGTCGCATGACAAGCCGTTTTGATTGAAATGACAAAGCCTGGATGAAATTTTCGGTTCTATGTGTCGTGTTGCAAATTTAAAAATAGTCGCTTTGCCATCGCTGTCATTTTAATAACCAACACATGCTCATAGACGACGGCAAACGCAAATGTGATATGGCAACTTGTTTATATTCAATTGACCACATTTGGCGATTTATTTGACCTAATTAAAAGCAAGAGTTTTGTTAAATAAATTTAACACCTGGTGAACAGGTGGCTCAACCGCTTATGATAACTGCAATCGAAATCGGCTTGTTATGGTAGTCCAATGCCGTCATATAGCGCTTACTTCACAAAAATACTAAGATAAGATGTTTCCTAACCGCGATCCGAGTAGACTAGCCTTCCACAAAGCCCAAAATATAGTACATACATATTTAATTACATCAAGTAAAAAACCTCTCAGAGAGTAAACACTTTTTATTTCACGTCACACCACCCTTACAAATCCGATTCAACCCCACTATCTATATAATCCTTAAGCAACAGGCCGCAACGCAGAGGTAGCAAACGGCACCAATTGTTGATATGCAGCAAGCTGCTTGGTATTGTGATCTCATTTACACTAGATCGATGTGCCAAAACTATTTGTCTGGCAACCTCCTTAGGATCTAAGAGACCGAGCATTGAAGGAAATTTGACTTTCGGTCGTTTACAGAGTCCCGTATTGGTCATGTATGGATATACAACGGTAAGTTTAATCTAGAAATAAAAGTAAGGTAAAAATAGAAGTAAATCAAGATAAACAAAATTTTCATGAATACGTAAATCCCATAATATGCATGCTGTTAGATGTATCTGGCAGTACCGTGCAGCGATTTAAGTCAAATTTTGAATTACATATATATTCTTAGCTCAGTAAAAATGATTATTAATAAGCAAAATAAAATTTTCCAAGACGAAACAAATAACGTTTAATTAAATTTTTATACCTTTCATGAAAATGAAATGATATATTAATTTTGGCACGAATCTCAAAATTGTAAGTCCTTAAAGGAAAATAGATAGACCCACCATTAAGTATACCGAAATAATCAGGATGAAGAGCTGAGTTGATTTAGCCATGTCTGTCTGTCTGTTTGTATGAAAACTAGGTCCTCAATTTTTGAGATATCTTGACAAAATTTTGTGTGACATTTCTCGAAACCGGCCGGATTGGACCACTATAGCATATATCCTCCATACATCCAATTTTTCAGAAAAAGAGGATTTTTGTCATATCTTCCTCAATTTATCAGATTGAAGCTTCAAACTTCACTATGTGCTTTCGTATATTGCACATATTGTTGTCTGAAAAACTGGATGAGATCGGTCCTATATATAGCATATATCCCCCACAACCGATTGTTTAGATAAGAAACTTTTCGTAATTACTGACCCATTTTAAGAGCTAGATGCTTCAAATTTCAACGAATGCTTACGTATATAGCATATATTGTTGTGTGAAAAATCATAGAGATCGGTGGTGTATATATTATATATCTCATATAAACTGTAATTTTTGCCCCCTTTTTTATGGCTAGAAGCTTCAAATTTCATCAAATAGGTTTACGTCATATATTGTTGAAATACTTGATTCGTAGTCATAATTTTTACACGCAGACCACAAAAAACGTGAAACTTTGCATTCTCACATAAAGTGCCTACCTATTTTTAAACGGTTTTATTTAGCTGGACTTAACAGGCTTGCTGGTTGGCACGAATTTTGTAATTTAAATTTAAGTAACTTCCCGATAAGCTACAAGCTTTAAGCTTGGAATATAGTTCTGAACCCGATGGCAATGCAATAATAAGAAAAAAACTCCGATAGGTGGCGCATGGATCGAAATATTTCAAAAGTTCGTATTTGTGGTCCGATTTGGCTCATATTTGGAACACATAATACATACATACATGAATAGAAAGCGATCTATGATATCCGATTTGGCTCATATTTGGAACAAATATTACATACAGTCCGGTAGAAGTGACATCAAAATATTTTGGAGTTGGAGGAGGGACAAGCATATGTGGCGCAGAGTCGAGTAAAGTCTTTGGAAGGATTATGTATTGAGGACTTAGATTGTAACAAATTGTCAGAGTCCTTTTAATAAAGAGTCACTAAATGAACTATATAGAATGAGAAATAATAGGCAATTACATAAAGACTAAAAACTTGAAAATAAAATAATTAAAACAAAATTTTTAAGTTAAACGGTTTTATTGAAAACGATGCTTACATGAAGTAATAATAATACTTAAAGCTAGAAAATAATTAGGTAGGTCCTAGGTACTAGTCATCACACTCCTGATCAATCTAGGGCGTTTATCAGACAATTAAATAAAAGCGTTGGACACGTTAAATTTCTATTGATAGTCTTATATAAGACCAACTGAACCTTAATAAGGTTATGCTTCGCCTCACATTTTTAGAAATTTTACGGCCCCAACACTTTTATTTAATTGTCTGATCAACGCCCTAGATTGATCAGGAGTGTGATGACTAGTACCTAGGACCTACCTAATTATTTTCTAGCTTTTAGTATTATTATTTCACGTAAGTATTGTTTTCAATAAAATCGTTTAACTTAAAAATTTTTATTTTTTATTTTTTATTTATTTTATTTTTATCTTAAAAAGCGTTTAGGTATGTACATCTGTTCACTATTTCTTATCTTATACAGCCGATTATTTGGAGATTACTAATGGGATAAGATTATTGTTCAGCCCCATTCATGAAAGGTATGAAGTCTTCGGCACAGCCGAAGACATTCGCGCCCTTACTTGTTATATTTAAAATACCTAAACAAGTAGAAAAGACGGGCCAATAGTTGCTTGTTTGGCTTTTTGTTTTGTGCTCGTTCGTGGTTTGGGTTTTTCGTAAACCACGTTTGGTTCTGCGCAGCAGAATTTAGATCGAAATGATCATGCAGAGCTCCGTATGGCATGTGACGGCACAAGTGGTTTGCGTAGTTTAAACTACACCTTTTTCTACAATACTTTCGGAAATTTTAATTAGATTTTAGAAAACGTCAATTTGATTTGAAAAAGTGCCATTTGGACTAGACATATGTATGTACATATTTTCGAACGCATCATAATAACTTTAGAATTATACTGTCTAATTTAGAAAATATCAAATGTACTTTAGAACCGCATTAATTTTTTTTATTTTATTTAAATTTATTTTCATGTATGTAGATAATAATATTATCGCATTGATCTTGTCGAAAATACATTTGACACTTTCTGAAGTATAGATGCTCTTCTCTGAAGTATATTTAATTCTTTCTAAAATACTGTGACGAATATTAGCATCACTAAGCTGCTACTAAATAAATCCACAACAACAATAAAGCAACCACTCTTATGTAGGTCTAGAGCTTTGGCGAAATTTGCGTACGAGGCAACAGAGAGTATAAAATCAGCGCAATCTGAGTAATAACTAACCAGTTTGATTTAAACACGCTATCAGTTGCGAAGTGAAGTATAATTGTGAAGAATAATTGTTCTACTCCCAAAGTAGTCTAATAAAGACCATTTTGCAATAGAGAATATTGGAGTAATTTATTCAACAGTTTAGCGATTCGAACTTCAGCAGAAGGTTTCAACTAAGCGGAATTTCCCCTAAATTCGTTACAATATATTTGACTCATCTAAGGAATATTTCACGCTTTTTAAATCGAATGATTTCCTTCTAAAGCCCATATGACACATTTTAAATGTAAGTTCGCACTTTCTAAAATCGAATTGATGCTCTCAAAAATCAAAATGATATTTTCGAAAGTTGTGTTGAATAGGTGTATGTGTGTTTGATATTTCTTTGCGCTAAAGTTCTGCATATTTATTTTGGGTATAAATTTCCCTTCAGATTTACCACCTACCAAATTTTTATAAGGTCCATCACGCAGTTCCTCATGCAGCGCTTCCATCATACCGCGTACAGCATATTTAGTGGCACAATATGGCACTAAATTTGTTAAGCCTACTATACCGGCTATTGAAGAAATACAAATAATATGACCCCGTCCTTGTTGCTTCATATGCGGCAAAAAAGCTTCAAGCGCCCAGAAATGTGATAAAACATTTATATCAAAGACACGCTTTATCTCTTCCGCTGTGTGTTGCTCCAGCGGATGCGTGGGCATAATACCAACATTGTTCACTAACACTGATATGCGTCCTACTTCAGACTCGACTTTGACGGCTAATTTTAAGACAGCCTCACGATCGGAAACATCGCAACTGTAAAAGAGCAGAATGGGTGATAAGAGTTTATCAATTGACTTTTATATACTTTATTTTACATACGTATAAGCATGTACTGAGGTCTGCATAAGTCGTTTAGCTTTTTTTACCGTCTCTTCATTGTTTTTTTCATTAATATCTACGCATATCACTACACTGCCAAAGGCGGTATAATGCAACGCCAACTCGCGTCCAATGCCATGACCAGCGCCTGTTATCTGGGGGATTGAATATGAAATACGTCGATTAAGTTTATTGTTGCATACAATATTGTTTGAGTTTATGTACAGAAATTACCCTGCTCTAACAACCAAGTTGACTTATAACTAAATTATCTTCGTACTTAATCGGTAATTAAATAAAAGATTCCCTACATACAATTTTCCCTTCGATAATCGATAACTACAAAGTATTCAAAAGGTTTTATAGCTTACGATTTCGTTCCTAGACCTACAAAGGTCTCCACATGACAGTATAAAATAAGGCTAGTGTCACACGATGAGGCAATGCTGACAATACTGGATCACGTTCCACGTTGATGGATTTCAAAATTTCTAGATGTTTTGCCATTTAGACCACGATCCATCAGTACTTTAAGCCAAACGTTCACGCTAAATGTTTTTAAACGGTTTTATTTAGATTGACTTGACAGGCTGCACGGCCGTTGTGAACGAATTTTGTAATTGAAATTTAATTAACTTCCCGAGAAGCTACAAGCTTGAAACTTGGAATATAGTTCAGAACCCGATGATAATGCAATAATAAGAAAACAAATCGCCACTAGGTGGCGCAAAGGTCGAGATATTCACAAAAATCGTATTTTTGGTCCGATCAAAGAGGATAGATATAAAAAGAGCCGTCACTCGTTATTTTTTAGGCATTTACTCGATGTAAACTGTGAGGTAGTCGCTACTTTTATTTTATGAGGGACATTTTTGAATTGCCTCCCATTTATTCATGCGGTGTTGACACTTTATGCAAACATGATTTTTGGAAAGAGAATTAAATAATTAATTAAATACAGTCGGAAAAATAAACACAAATACACCATGAAAATTTATAGAAGACATTTATAAACATCTCGCCCAAAAAAAAAGTAGCGACTACCTCACAGTTTACATCGAGTAAATGCCTAAAAAATAACGAGTGACGGCTCTTATTATATCTATCCTCTTTGGTCCGATTTGGCTCCTATTTGGAACACGTAATACATACAAGAAGAGAAAGCGACCTATGAAAAAATCGCCGCTAGGTGGCGCAAGGATCGATATATCCAAAAATCGTATTTGTGATCCGATTTGGCTTATATTTGGAACACATAATACATACATGAATAGAAAACGGCCTGTGAAAAAATCACCGCTAGGTGGCGCAAAGATCGAGATATTCAAAATTTTCGTATTTGTGGTCCGATTTGGTCCATATTTGGAACACATAATACATACAAGAATAGAAAGCGACCTATGATGTCCGATTTGGCTTATATTTGGAACAAAATTTACATACAGTCCGGTAGGTTAGGTTAGGTTGAACTGACCGGTCCATGAGGACCTCACATATACTGATTGAGTCCGTAGTGTTACCAGAAGTTTGTTTTAACGACCAAACTGAAAAGCCCTATCAAAAACTAGGACCTATGTTATAAAATAACTCCGTCCTCTTGGCAAATACTAGAAGCTTCCTAGACTTAAGCCACTTGCTGCTTCTAGATCTGACAGCTGTATCACTTCTAATAGCTGGAGTCTTAGCATGGCAAGTGCAGGGCACGAGCACAGAACGTGCTCGATCGTTTCCTCCTCCAACCCGCACTTCCTACATCTGCTATCACTGGCCAAGCCTAATTTAAAGGCATGTGACGCCAGAAGGCAGTGTCCAGTCAGAATACCCGCCATGAGTCTAGGGTAATCTCTTTTTAATGATAGAAGCAACTGCGTTAGTCTAAGGTTGTAAGACCTACACATAATCTTCGACACTTTACAGCCCCGCGTTTGAACCCACGCCTTTCCCGCTTGGTCGATCATGTGCACCTCTCGCCTTCGCTTAATCTCGCCCAATCTAATTGGGACGTCTGCGGAGCAAGCTTTAAGGGATGCGCCCTTTTAGCTAGTTCGTCCGCTTTTTCATTTCCATCTATTCCCATATGCCCTGGGACCCAATATAGATGTATGCTTCTCCCTGTCCCGATTCTCTCCTGAGGCTGCTTACACTCTAACACGCATTTAGATGCTGTGCTATGCGAGATTATTGCTTTAATTGCTGCTTGACTGTCAATATAAAAGTTAACACGGTTGTAGCTTAATCTATTCTCTTCCAGGGTTTCTACTGCTTTGGTACGGCTAATATTTCCGCTTGGAAAACGCTACAGTAATCCGGCAGCCTGTAGGGATCTGCTTATACAGTCCGGTAGAAGTGACATCAAAATATTTTGGAGCTGGAGGAGAGACAAGCATACGTGGCGTAGAGTCGAGTAAAGTCTTTGGAAGGATTATGTATTGAGGACTTAGATTGTAACAAATTGTCAGGAAATAGTCCTTGTAATAATGAGTCACTAAATAAACTAAATATAATGAGACATGATGTACAATTAAATAAAGACTAAAAACTTGAAAATAAAATGATTAAAAAGAAATGTTTAAGTTAAACGGTTTTATTGAAAATAATATTTACATGAAGTAATAATAATACTAAAAGCTAGAAAATAATTAGGTATGTCCTAGATACTAGTTTCATCACACAGCTCGACATCCTCGCTGAAATTTCTAAAAATGTGAGGCGTAGCATAACCTGATTAAGGTTCAGTTGGTCTTACTTATGACTATCAATAGAAATTTTACGCTCAAATCAAATCGTTCACGAGATGATCGGGCTTTTAATTAAATTGTTCTTGTTACCGTAAGGAACACGATAACACTCCCCAAAACCTTTAGCGAGTGTCATTATCGCTACAACAACAACAAGCATTTGTACCTCGAAGACCACAAACCCATTAGCCTGACAGCTTATTACTTCATGTAAGTATTGTTTTCAATAAAAAAGTTTAACTTAAAAAATTTTTTTTAAATTATTTTATTTTTATGAATAAATAGAGAAAAGCACAAAAGCACACTTAATTAGTTCTATCTGTTTTCAAACTGCTAATATGTTTTTGTTTTCTCCGCCACAAAAGCATAGTTAGGGGCAGTATAATAAATTTTGAGCAACAACACTGCTCGAAGCTAAGTGGATTGACAGAATCAAAATCGTGTGTTAAGTATTTATGGGACGTTAAATTAATCCGATTTAAAAAACTGTTCATCTTTAAAATACTCGTTGAATTTAATGATCTTACGATGACATCTATTGGAATATAGAAATTGAGTTTACATGGCTACCAATAAAAAAAGGCGTGCGGGTACTTATGTTCGTTCGTGAGAAGTAATACTTCTTTGTCATCATTAAAAAATAGCTTTAATTGCATGCAAATAATTTATTTTAATAAAAGAATGAGAGGATTGGAAAAAGATTGTCAACAAAGACAATAAAGTTCAGTTAAAATTTGAAAATTAAATAAATAAATATTTTTCTTTCGTTCGGGAATTTATCGAATGTTATTATTTTTAAATTATGTCCACTGCCGTAGCATCTTCCAGTAATGACTGAATACTTCAGTTATCTATCAGTGGCTTATGATAGAAAAGCCAAATATTTATACAAAATTAAGGCAAACCGAATCATGAATATAACCTTTTGGAATAGACCGGTCCTGGCCCAATTCCAAAGAAAAGAACATCCTTAGTACTTATCCAGGCAAAGGACTACCTACAACCCAAGTTCAGGCAAATCGTGCAGTGAATTGATTTGATCGAATAGATCGGGTCCCTGGTCCACTTTCCAGAAAGAAACTTCACAGAAACACTCTCAGGGTTCGCACAATAAATACGATTTGTTACAATAGATCAAACCCTGGTCCACTTTCCGAAAAGAAAGAAGTACCCCTATACAAATTTTCAAGCAAAACGCAACGTAGAATAGGTCGGCGACGGTCCATTTCCTGAACCAAATTGTGAATCTGAAGCATCCTCAAACCATGCAAAAAACTGCTAACAAACTGCACAATCATTAACTGACCTACTTAGCTAAAACATTTCAAATGAAAAATAATATCTCCAAAATGTTTATCAATTAACGAAAGTCAAAATCATCGATATGTGGAAAAACAAAAACCAATTAATTGGCTATGGTAAGATTATGATGGAGGCGCTATGCTATCCATAAGTTTGGTTGGATCAGCTGTTTTATACCGTTATGGATCGGTCAAGTTTCCCTACTTATTCCGTAATTTTCTTTGTTTTTCATGTTCTATTCCTTAACGAAGGAACTATAAAGCTATGAATAAAGTTTGATCTCACAACCTAGGCATTTGCATGCGTCACTTTTAATTGAATACACAACATTTTTTTTTGTAAATCGCAATTATAAACATTATTGTAGATAAAACTTCCTTTCTGCATACCCTGCAATTAATTTCATTCTTTGAATTTATAAAAGCTTGAACTTTTTCATTACTTATATTTGTATATACAGGCGTAAGAAAGGGGTGTAGAAGGGGTTATCCAATTGATAGCACAGCACAAAGTTGTTCATTACAAACGCCCGGGGCACCAGAATCACGTGTTGCAGCTATTCGACTTCCAGCACAAATCATGATTCTGTTAAAACTTTCCCTGCCTGCCAATAACGAAGCGCACAATAGCGCTTGTCTCTAATATGCATGTAAGCAGATTTGAGTACAGTCGAATAGTCTTCATTGTGAGAGATGTCGAACCCCATCCACTAACTTTCATTGGTGTGTGTAATGTAGTACTGCAAAGTGATATTGCTCTTATTGTATCACGCTCGATAAAGGGCTCACACGATTTAATCACAGCGACATCCATATCATAACTGTCGTAATTAAACTCAGGTGGAACATGTATACTCTGTGCATTCTGAGTTTGTCGTTTTGCTGGTAAATCACATAAATCGGGATACACCAGCTCCAACAGTGTAGTAACGCTCCCTTAAATCCTTAAAGCAATGAGAGCTGAAACCACCGACTGCATAGTGATTAAAGAGCCAATATATTTGCGGATATAATTTATGGATATCAAATATGGGCTATCCAGTATATCACAATCACTGCCATGATATACGCGATATTCCGAATTCGTAATAATCAAAAATAGCTACGGACGATAAACAGGATGCCGAAAGAACTGCTTAATTCATTTTGGTTTAAAACTTCCGTCGATTGTTAAGTTTAAAGTGAAGCAAGTTAAATTTTCTGGGCCCTAGTTGTACAAATTTTGTTCTGTGAATAAAGAACAAGCAAAAGCCTTTCCTCTTAACCTGAGGAATAAGATACTTTTTATTAAGGTTAAATGAATTGAAGTAAATGCTAACGATTTTATACACTGGCCCATTATAGCTTGACGAATTTTTTGGGCAAATAATATGATAAATTTCAAGTACAATAATATTGAACAAACAGCTTTTGTTCTATCATATTAACTAGTGGAAATTATCTTGTAGTTGTTATTTATATACGGGAGCGTTTGCACAATTAAATAGATTTATTAATTGAGAACGGTTGTAATATTGTACAATAACTGGTATCTAATGAATAAATAGAGAAAAGTACAAAAGAACACTTAATTAGTTCCATCTGTTTGTGAAACTGCATATATGTCATGTTGTATTCTCCTATCACAAAACCCTAGTTCGGGCAGTGCATTAAATTGTGAGCAACAACACTGCTCGAAGCTAAGCTTAATACGACATCTATTGAATATATAAATTGAGTTACATCGCTACAAATAAAAAAGCCGTGCGTTTACTTATGTACGCACGTGAGATGTTATACTTCTTTCTCATCATTAAACAAGTACGGAAGGTTAAGTTCGGGTGTAACCGACATTACATACTCAGTTGAGAGCTATGGTGACAACATAAGGGAAAATAACCATGTAGGAAAATGACCGAGGGTAACACTGGATTGTTTATATGACTGTGTATCAAACGAAGGTGTATTAAAGAGTATTTTATGAGGAGTGGGCCATAGTTCTATAGGTGGACGCCATTAGGGATATCGCCATAAAGGTGGACCAGGGCTGACTCTAGAATTTGTTTGTACGATATGGTATCAATGAAAGGTGTTAATGAGTATTTTAAAAGGGAGTGATCCTTAGTTCCATAGGTGGACACCGTGTCGAGATATCGCCATAAAGGTGGATCGGGGTGACCTAGAATTTGTTTATATGATATGGGTATCATAGAAAGGGGTTAATGAGTATTTTAAAAGGGAGTGGTCCTTAGTTCTATAGGTGGACGCCCTTCGAGATATCGCCATAAAGGTGGGACCAGGTGTGACTCTAGAATGTGTTTCTATGATATGGGTATCAATTAAAGGTATAATGAGGCTTTTAAAAGGGATTGGTGGTAGATGTATAGGTGGGTCGTCTTTTCGAGATATCGCCATAAAGGTGGACCAGGGGTGACTCTAGAATGCGCATGTACAATATGGGTATCAACGAAAGGTGTTAATGAGTATTTTAAAAGGGAGTGTGCCTTAGTTCTATAGGTAGTGTGCCTTTTCGAGATAGTCGCCATAAAGGTGTAACAGGGGTGACTATAGAATGTGTTTGTACGATATGGTATCAAACGTAAAGATATTAATGAGGGTTGTAAAAGAGAGTAACACAGACACATCTGTCGGGTGCCGCTAATTTATATATGTAAATACCACCAACAGTATCCTGCCCGATGTCAAGGGTTTTATCTTCGCCCTGCAGAACTTTCATTTTCTCTACTTAATATGGTAGGTGTCACCCCTATTTACAAAGTTTTTTCTAAAGTTATATTTTGCGTCAATAAACCAATCCAATTACCATGTTTCATCCTTTTTCGTATTTGGTCTAGAATTATGGCATTTTTTTATTTTTCGTAATTTTCGATATCGAAAAATGGGCGTGGTCATAGTGGACTTCGGCAATTTTTATACAATACAAACGTGAGTTCAGATAAGTACGTGAACTGAGTTAGTAAAGATATATCGATTTTGCTCAAGTTAACGTGGTTAACGGCTAAGCGTAAGGACAACGGTCGACTGTGTATAAAAACTGGGCACGGCTTCAACGATACGCCCTTTCACATCAAATAAGTTATCGTCCTAGAATCTAAGCCCTACCAAATTTCACAACGGATTGTAAATTTGTTCGACTTCTGCATTAAAAGTATCCTAGACAAACCACAATGGAAAAAGGGCGGAGCCACGCCCATTTTGCAAGTCTCTTTATTTGTATTTGTTGCACCATAACATTAATGAATGCTGACATATTCACGTTACACTGTAAGTTATTAAGAATTCTTGTTAAAATTTGAGACTTAAAATAAAAGTGGGCGTGGTCGTCTATCGATTTGCTAATTTTTATACGTAGTCATACTAGTAATAGAGTAACGTTCTCGCCAAACTTTCATTCATGATATCTTCAACGACTGCAAAGGACACGCTTGCAAACTTGCACATACCTCTTGTAAAAGTGGGCGGTGCACACGCCCGTTGTCCACAAACTTCAACTGACTTTCTATTCTGCGTCATAAGATCAATCACCATACCAAGTTTCACGCTTCTATCGTCTTTCTCAGAAATCAATGAACTATCGCACTTTTCGGTTTTCGAAATTTTCGATATCGAAAAAGTGGGCGTGCGTGATGGATCCGATATCGTTCATTTACATAGCGATCTGAGGTGAGTGCTACAGGAACCTACATACAAAGTTCATCACAGATACCCAAAATTTGACTCAAGCTATCGTGTTAATCGGGTACGGACGAGACACTGCCACTCACTGGAGTGCTGCAAATTTCTTCTGCAAAGTCACAGATCATCATTTAACATCTGCGTTCTCATCCCAGCTTCAAATGGGCCAGCGGAAACGATTGTAAGGACATTCAAAACAGCCATTGAAAAAACAATGGATGATGGAAAAATATAACAGCGCTTTATTAACGATTTAACATCATATAGAATACACCCACTATTAATGGGAATCGCCTTCGGAGTTATTACTAATATTCAACTAGAACTATGTATCTTTTACAGTTCATCTGGAGTCAATAAACTCAATTTGAATAAAAAACCAAAATTTTAATTAATCAAAAGATCTATTTCTTGATTTTTATAGAAAAAATAAATCATGGAATAAGGAAAAATTGTGTAAAATATCGGAAGAATGATGTATCTTATAGAAACAGAATTTGGAAGAAGGATAAAACGTCATCAAATAACAATTCTTCAGAACATTACAGAGCAAAGTTCAGATTTCGTTGAGGCTTCTCAACCGCATACATCTATCTGCGGAAAAATTAAAGCGATCTTCGTTTAAAATCAACGACATCTAATACATCTGAGATTGCATTCTGCACTTCAATACGATTCTTACACATTCTTAAAGCCAATTGTAATACGGAAATCAATTCGACTAAACGTAAACCAGATTTTTATACACCACAAATTTGTAAAAAATTGGGGAGAAGAAAGATAGTTTTACTTGTGAGAAACACCTGTTGATAGTCAATTGATCTGTTAAATCTCAAGAATATGTTGTCTTAATGTTCTTTCACATATATGCATGAATCTCATTCTTCAAATAAATCGCACATGAACATTTTACAATGACCTCTAAATCGCGCAAAAAACACTTATACAATAAATAATATTTTAAGTTAAACGGTTTATTGAAAACAACACTTACATGAAATAATAAAAATACGAAAAGCTAGAAAATAATTAGGTAGGTCCTAGGTACTAGTCATCACACTCCTTATCAATCTAGGGCGTTGATCAGACAATTAAATAAAAGCGTTGGGCGCGTGAAATTTCTAAAAATGTGAGGCGTAGCATAACCTGATTAAGGTTCAGTTGGTTTTACTTAGACTATCAATAGAAATATGACGCGTCCAACGCTTTTATTTAATTGTCTGATCAACGCCCTAGATTGATAAGGAGTGTGATGACTAGTACCTAGGACCTACCTAATTATTTTCTAGCTTTTCGTATTTTTATTATTTCATGTAAGTATTGTTTTCAATAAAACCGTTTAACTTAAAATTTTTTTTTAATTATTTTATTTTCAAGTTTTTAGTCTTTATTTAATTGCCTATTATTTCTCATTCTATTTAGTTCATTTAGTGATCATTATTACAAGGACTCTTTCCTGACAATTTGTAACAACCTAAGTCCTCAATACATAATCCTTCCAAAGACTTTACTCGACTCTGCGCCACGTATGCTTGTCCCTCCTCCAACTCCAAAATATTTTGATGTCACTTCTACTGGACTGTATGCAATATTTGTTCCAAATATGAGCCAAATCGGGCATCATAGGTCGCTTTCTATTCATGTATGTATTATGTGTTCCAAATATGGACCAAATCAAATCGGACCACAAATACGATTTTTGTGAATATCTCGATCCTTGCGCCACCTAGCGGCGATTTTTTTTCATAGGTCGCTTTCTATTCTTGCATGTATTATGTGTTCCAAATATGAGCCAAATCGGACCACAAATCGAATTTTGGAATATCTCGATCCATGCGCCACCTAGCGGCGATTTTTTTCACAGGTCGATTTCTATTCTTGCATGTATTATGTGTTCCAAATATGAGCCAAATCGGACCACAAATGCGAATTTTGCGAATATCTCGATCCTGCGCCACCTAGCGGCGATTTTTTTCTTATTATTGCATTGTCATCGGGTTCTGAACTATATTCCAAGTTTCAAGCTTGTAGCTTATCGGGAAGTTACTTAAATTTCAATTACAAGATTCGTTCACAACGGCCGTGCATGCGGCCGTGCAGCCTGTCAACTCAAGCTAAATAAAAACCAGTTTGGAATACAAAAGGAACATTCGAGGTATTTTCCGGTCCTGGGATGTACCATAAAATTAAAACATGGTAACATACCCGGGTAGTAATTCAACTGTACGGCATGTCTAAGGCAATTATGATAATTATATAATTAACTATTTAGCTTAAAACTGTAACCTTTTGTAATTTAGAGACCAAGTATCAATAACTTCTAAGGCGGCATGCTTACGTTCGAGCATACAATCACAAGTACAATGAGTTTGAAGAAGTAGAGTACGTCTTTTGATTTGCGCGCGCTGGGAACGTAACATCCATATGTGTATGAACATACAAACATTTTAGTTGCGAGCAAAAAATACTCGTGCATATTGCCAGAGCAAAATAACCGAAGCCATCTACTTTTGGTGTAGAGCTTGTTATGTATCTCTTTAGTGCTCAACATTCACTATATGTAATATCCTTCTATATCACTACCAGTGTTGCCGGTGTCAGTGATGCAAAAAAAGAAGCTATAGATTGGCAAGAGTTATGATCGATAGGGCCAACTTTAGAAAAAAAGAAGATAAAAAAAATGGCCGAAACTTTTTTGGTTAATCATAAATTCTTTTTTATATTTTAGTTGTACACATGTGTAAATCACTATAAACCATAACTCCGTAAGACATAACTGTCCCTGTTCAAAACATATCTCAGGCACATTTCTTTGACTAGCACATAGGCATACTTTAAATGATGCATATGCCTACTATAAATAAAAGATTACAGAACTAATCTAATTTATATAAAATATTCTACCCATCTGAAGAATCAGAAGAGCTTAAAGGCTCCATTACTGATACTTAGCATAGACTTGACTTGACTGGAGAACTGTCACTTACAGTTCTGTTAAATGAACATTGCATGTTACTGATTACTCAAAACTTAGCAACACTTAACTTGACTTAGAAGTCTGTTGAATTTTGATTTTCTATGTAAGTTCTAAGTGACGTTTATATTTTGAGATGCCATTTGTTTGTTTCCATTTCATTTTGACTTTTGTCATACAAATTGACATTTATTGATTATGATGCCAGATTGCATGCGCTAAGTGGAGCATAATCGTGGCTAAGTTGCCAAGTTTACGCCAAGTCAAGTCAAGTCTATGCTAAGTATCAGTAATGGAGCCTTAAGTCTGGGTATAAAGTTTGGCTATTTACCATAGATATGAGATCATCGGTAATTTCAAAGTCATTACAACATTTAGATAATCGTTTTAACGAGCATCTAATATTAAGCAGCGCATTAAGCATTTTAATTTTTAGTTTGTTCTTTAATTTAGTTTTCAGAATTTTCATGCCACTAAAAACTCTTCAAACTCCGCGTTACTGAGTGGTAATACTAAAAAACTAAATATGAATTCGACAAGTTCCAAAAAAAAGGAGGTTCGTTTAATGCATTTTTATAGTAAATTCCATGGTGGAGTGTACAATTTTTCCATTGTATAGTTATAAGTTTTCGCCACTGCAGCTCTATTAATGCTATTTGACTTGAAGAATAACTATACTTCTCTTTTTCAAAGTAAGGAAATACATCTGGCTTTGAAATTTTCAACGAATTTTCAGCAGAAAAAGAATTAATCTTTTGTAGAGAACTCATATTATTAGGTATTAGGTGTTCACAGGAACTATTGAAATTATTTTATTTTAGAAATTTTTAAAAATACATTCGGAGTTAAAAAAGGCTAGAAAAAAGTCACGAAGCTAAAACACAAAATTTCGAGGCTAAAGGCAAAAAAAAAGGCTAAATCTAGCCTCGAAAAGGCTAACCTGACAACACTGATCACTACTATGAACTGTGCAGCTGTCAAACATTACAGTACAGATATACAACGAAAGAAGGAGACAAAATCTCAAGGCTGTCGTTAAATTTTGTAAAAAGGCTTGAGTATATGTATATTCAGGGATGCACTTAACGTTAAGCTAATCGTTTATCAAAAAATTTCCACCGTTCCGTTGGAAAACACTTCGAAATATTATCGATAAAGAAATTATCAGATAAGTTGTACTCGTTTTTAACCGAAACGAAAAGCTTTCGTTAACGTTAAAAAAGTAACAAAAAACGTGACACTTTATGTTTGAATTGTGTGGCAATGCTATAGCCATGGTGAAGCCGTAAGGTGGTAACAACGAGCGCACTACACACACAAACTTGCAATCAGCATGGCTAATGCTTTCACCTTTAATGACTCCGCCATTAATCAGCTTTGCCAGCATAGTTTGAAATTAATAATCAACATAAAACGATTTGATTCGTTTTGATATGGCAGAAAACGAAACAAAATCTTTTCGTTAATTTGACGTTCTTAACGTTAATAAACGAAACGAAATGACTTTGTTTCGTTTATTAACGTTAATTATCGTAACGAAATGATATCGGTTCGTTGGTTAAGCATGCCTGGTATATTTCAATAAGCAGTGTAACAACAAGATTATGTAGAAAAAATTTACAAAATTGATATTATTTCAACACCAATAGCAGCCAGCCAGTACTCATAATTTGTTTACTCATCAAAAATTTACTTCATAAAAAATCAAAATAAGTAAAATTTGAAAACGTTATATATTCGTTTGTTCCAGCCAATTGACTTTAAATTATTTTAAAAACGTTTAAAGAAATGCTGTTGGGATGTATGTATAAGTATATTTGAATTTTTTTCATTTCAAAATATGAGTTATTCGCCTTGTCTATTACATAATGTAAATAATGTAATTTATATGGCTGCAGCCCATGTTTAAATAATAAATACACCAAGCCTTGTATTGTATTTGTGCCCTTTTCATTGTTTAATCGACTAAACTGAGATTTTATAACAATTAGTATGCCGAAGTGTGTAAAGACCTGCAAAATCGCGAGTACTCCAGTATGCATGTATGGAGTACTCGCTATGGACCACCGAGTACTCCAAAATTAACCACAAACTCATACAAAAATATGGTCCAATTAACATTGCGATGTCTAGGACGACCATATACTCCAGCTCCGCATTACATCAGAGTAATCCATGGAGTACCCACAGTCCCATAAACATCGTGGTAGTGATTACAATCGTTAAAAACGAGCAATGATCGGCTTACAATATGTTCGTGTAGAAATATGAGTAGGTCCATTTCTGCATTACAGTGGAGTACATGGTAAGTACTCCAGTGGACATGATCCAACGATTTTTGCAGGGGAGGATAGTGACCCGTGTACCCTTTAATACCTTTTTACACACGCTACTACAATTTCACTAACCCTAACAAAGCCGCGCATGCGCAGAACATGCATTTGCACAGTTCAGCAAATAATGATGACAGAAAATTTGCACATAGAAGATAGGAAGGTATTGATATAGAAGTATTATATATATGGTGCAATACACTGCTCTACGCTCACTTCACAAACACAAAGATTTTTGTTGGCCCGCTGTGGCTGGGTTTGGCCATCGAAAATCTTATGCTTGCGTTATTTGTGGATTTCATCCAAATTATCCTAAAAACAAGTAAGGAAGGCTTAAAGTTCGGTGGTAACGAAGTAAAATACCAGTTGAGAGCTATGGAAGACAAACTACGGAAAAATCAATCTGGGGTAACCTGGAAGTGTTGTAAATGTGTATCAAATGGACGTATTAAAGAGTATTTAAGAGAGAGTAGGCATAGTTCATGGACGGACGCCATAGGATATCGCCATTAAAGGTGGACCAGGGACGACTCTAGATTTGTTTGTACGATATCGGGTATCAAATGAAAGGTGGAAGGAGTATTAAAAAGGGAGTAATCTTTAGTTCTATAGGTGGACGCCTTTTGAGATATCGCCATAAAGGGGACAATGGTACTCTAGAATGCTGTACGATC
>JARSSU010044666.1:0-23629 GCA_029619165.1 Eurosta solidaginis
TATACTCAGTTGAGCAGAGCTCACAGAGTATATTAACTTTGATTGGATAACGGTTGGTTGTACAGGTATAAAGGAATCGAGATAGATATAGACTTCCATATATCAAAATCATCAGTATCGAAAAAAAATTCGATAGAGCCATGTCCGTCCGTCCGTCCGTCCGTCTGTCCGTTAACACGATAACTTGAGTAAATTTCGAGGTATCTTGATGAAATTTGGTATGTAGGTTCCTGGGCACTCATCTCAGATCGCTATTTAAAATGAACGATATCGGACTATAACCACGCCCACTTTTTCGATATCGAAAATTTCGAAAAATCGAAAAAGTGCGATAATTCATTACCAAATACGTATAAAGCGATGAAACTCGGTAAGTGAGTTAAACTTATGACGCAGATTAGAAAACTAGTAAAATTTTGGACAACGGGCGTGGCACCGCCCACTTTTAAAAGAAGGTAATTTAGAAGTTTTGCAAGCTGTAATTTGGCAGTCGTTGAAGACATCATGATGAAATTTGGTAGGCACGTTACTCTTATTACCATATATCTGCTTAATAAAAACTAGCAAAATCGGAGAAGGACCACGCCCACTTTTTAAAAAAAAATTTTTTTTAATTCAAATTTTAAAAGAAAAGTTAATATCTTTACAGTATATAAGTAAATTATGTCAACATTCAACTCCAGTAATGATATGTTGCAACAAAATACAAAAATAAAAGAAAATTTCAAAATGGGCGTGGCTCCGCCCTTTTTCATTTAATTTGTCTAGGATGCTTTTAATGCCATAAGTCGAACAAAAATTAACCAATCCTTGTGAAATTTGGTAGAGGCTTAGCTCCTAGGACGATAACTGTTTTCTGTGAAAAAGGGCGAAATCGGTTGAAGCCACGCCCAGTTTTTATACACAGTCGACCGTCAGTCCTTCCGCTCGGCCGTTAACACGATAACTTGAGCAAAAATCGATATATCTTTACTAAACTCAGTTCACGTACTTATCTGAACTCACTTTGTATTGGTGTAAAAAATGGCCGAAATCCGACTATGAACACGCCTACTTTTTCGATATCGAAAATTACGAAAAATGAAAAAAATGCCATAATTATATACCAAATACGAAAAAAGGGATGAAACATGGTAATTGTATTGGTCTATTGACGCAAAATATAACTTTAGAAAAAAACTTGGTAAAATGGGGATGACACCTACCATATTAAGTAGAAGAAAACGAAAAACTTTTGCAGGGCGAAATCAAAAGCCCTTGGAATCTTGGAAGGAATACTGTTCGTGGTATTATATATATAAATAAACTAGCGGTACCCGACAGATGATGTTCTGGATCACCCTGGTCCACATTTTGGTCGATATCTCGAAAAGCCTTCACATATACAACTAAGGGCCACTCCCTTTTAAAACCCTCATTAATACCTTTAATTTGATACCCATATCGTACAAACACATTCTAGAGTCACCCCTGGTCCACGTTTATGGCGATATCTCGAAAAGGCGTCCACCTATAGAACTAAGGCCCACTCCCTTTTAAAATACTCATTAACACCTTTCATTTGATACCATATCGTACAAACAAATTCTAGAGTCACCCCTGGTCCACCTTTATGTCGATATCTCGAAAAGGCGTCCACCTATAGAACTAAGGCCCACTCCCTTTTAAAATACTCATTAACACCTTTCATTTGATACCCATATCGTACAAACAAATTCTAGAGTCACCCCTGGTCCACCTTTATGGCGATATCTCGAAAAGGCGTCCACCTATAGAACTAAGGCCCAGCCCTTTAAAATACTCATTAACACCTTTCATTTGATACCCATATCGTACAAACGCATTCTAGAGTCACCCCTGGTCCACCTTTATGGCGATATCTCGAAAAGGCGTCCACCTATAGAACTTAGGCCCACTCCCTTTTAAAATTATCATTAACACATTTCATTTGATACCCATATGTACAAACAAATTCTAGAGTCAGGCCCTGGTCCACCTTTATGGCGATATCCCTAAATGACGTCCATCTATAGAACTATGGCCCACTTCCCTTAAAATACTTTTTAATACCTTCCGTTTGATACACATGTCATACAAACACATGCCAGGGTTACCCTAGGCTCTTTTTACAACATGGTGATTTTCCCTTACTTTGTGTCCACAGCTCTCAACTGAGTATGTAATGTTCGGTTACACTCGAACTTAGCCTTCCTTACTTGTTTACTATAATTTGCTCTCATCTTTCACTCGGTATTAAAACGGATTTTTAATAAATTAATACAACCAAATTTTCACAGCCAACCAGATCAAAACGTCGAAAAAATCAATTCAAAATAACGTCGCCTGAAAGAGCAAACTAGCTAAAAGTAAAGTGAAGAAATATCGCTTCATGTAGAAATATCGCTATTGGCGAAATGCTGCCAAAATGCCAATCACTGATATATTTGGATAGCTAGTAGTGATGAACGATATTTCACTATCGGTGATTGCAACGCCGTTATCACTATTAGTATTAGAATTTCATGCTGAAGGAAAATCGCCAATCACTGATATTTGGATTGCAATAGCTATCACTAGGTATAGATATTTTTCATTCGCGGCGATGCAATCACCGATAGTGAAATATCGTTACGTCACTAGTTGGCCCGCTGTAGCTTGGCTTTGGCCATAGAAAAGTCTTATGCTTGCATTATTTGGGGGTTTCCATCAACTTTATCCTAAAAATAAAGGGCTTTAGTTTGTGAAAATGGAAAAAAATAAAAATCGTAGGGTGCTTACTTGCGCCAATACTTTATTAAAAAAAAATCATAAAAATCGGTTTGGTATTTCTTGAGATTAGCCGTTCCAAACATTGCCCATATAAGCATTTTTATATAATTATTATAGATTTAGTATTTCGCACTAAATTGTCCCTATTAGTATTTCCATCATTGTATGCGTGATAACTTCCGAAGAGATTTAAGGCCGAGCTTCTCTTTCAATTTGCGTAGTGCTTCGTTAATTTTTTCTAAAAATTGGGGTGACTGGGCCCATATGTTTTATGCCGACTCCGAGCGGCATCTGTAAGGGCAGATGCATTTTCACTGAGAAGCTTTTCATGGCACAAACACACTCGGAGTGCTTGACGAATCACTTCCGAGGGGTGACCCCGCCTAGAAAAACTTTTTTTGTAAATTTATTATGTTACTCTGCCCGGGAGTTGAACCCAGAACCCTTGGCGTGATAGGCGGAGCACCTTGCCACCACACCACGGCTCCGATATTGCCACTATAGGCTGGGTACACTCACAAGCATCAGAGTGCCGATATACATATGTCTTGTTAATGTTTTTATACTCAGCTGATAAGAGCCCACAGAGTATATTAATTTTGTTCGCATAACAGTTAGATATAGACTATATATAAAAATGATCTGGGCGAAAAAATAAATTAATTTAGCCATGTCCGTCCGTCCGTCCGTCTGTCCGTAAACACGATAACTTGAGTAAATTTTGAGGTATCTTAATGATATTTCGTAAGTTCCTGGGCACTTACCTCAGATCGCTATTTAAAATGAACGAAATAGGACTCTACCACGCCCATTTTTCGATATCGGATAATGCGATGAAGCTTGGTAGGTGGGTTGGCCTTATGACGCAGAATAGAAAATTAGTAAACTTTTAAACAATGGTAATTTAAAAGTTTTGCAAGCAGTAATTTCGCAGCTGAGTGTGTAATGTTCGGTTACACCCGAACTTAGCCATCCGTATTTGTGTATTCAAAAATCGAATGTACCTAAACTAAAATTTTTTCTTGTCACACTTATGCTGCTACAATCACAAAAATTTAGTAGGCTGTCTTTTTCCCCAATTCAAAACTCATTTTTATTTACACAACAAAATTTTGTATAAATAGCACCCACAAATTTTAACTTCCTTCACTTTAAACTTAAAAATTGACAGAAAATCTTAAACCAAAAAAAAATGAATTTACGAAATTCTTTCGCAATCCTATTTGTCTTCGTTAGCTATCTTTTGAGTAATACGAATTCGATATATCGCGTTGCAGGTGGCAGTGATTGGGAGATACAAGTTAGCCCATATTTGGTGTCGATACGTTATAACGGGTTATCATCGTTGCATGGGTGCTTTAATCAGTTTGAAGAGTGTGCTTACATCTGGAACTTGCATGGCAGGTATTGAAGAGTCTCAAATCTCTATTTTAGCGGGTACATCCAATTTACATCAAGGAAAAGCAATTCGCTATGTGACGCTTATAATTCGTCCCTGTAATTTGGACATGGAAGACATGGATTTAGCTATGATTATATTGAAAAAAACCTTATACAAGAGCAAAACGTATAGAAGAAATATCACTTTGCGATATTAATTTGCCATTAACACCGGGCTTAAAATTGCGTGTTAGTGGATGGGGGTCGAAAGATGCAAACGCTAAGCAACCTTCGTATTATCTCCAATCTTCGGGATTTCAAGTATACCCAAGGGACCATTGTGCGGCTCTTTATGCGGCGGCAGGGAGATATTTGCTAGAAACTGAAATTTGTGTCTTTGGTCAGGATACTGCTACATGTTGGGGAGATACTGGTGCACCGGCCGTTGTGGGTGGAAAACTTTGTGCTGTGGTAGGAGATGGGATAAAAAACTATCCGACTATATATACATCTATAAATAATCCTAATGTTCGAGCTTTTATAGCGGCAAGCATTAAAGTGTAAAGTGTTTTTTTGAAATCGGCACCTGAGTTCACATAATATTTATTTTTGTGTTATTTACAAATAAATAATAAAAAATGTAATTGAAATTTAAAAAAAAACTTTGGTTGTATGCAATTAAGATTTGACGCATGCAAATGCCTTAGGTTGTGAGATCAAACTTTAAACGGTTGAACGGTTAACGATGTTTAAGTGTTACAAACGCATTCAGCCACGTCATGCGTTAGTTGTTGCAAACTTTATCCCATTTTTATTTATTTTTTAAATTTACACTGAACTTTATTGACTTTATTGACAATTTCTTCCCAATCCTCTTATTATTTTATTGAAATTAATTATTTGCATGCAATGAAAATATATTTTTTTAATGATGACAAAGAAGTATAACTTCTCACGCGCGTACATCAGTACACGCATCCCTTTTAGTACGATATTATTTAAAAGCGTGTTTTTTAGTTTTTTTTAAGCTATGTATATTTATTTATTTGTAACGATGTAAACTCAATTTCTATATTCCTATAGATGCCGTCTTAAGCTCAATAAATTTAAGGAATATGTTAAAAATGAACAGACGTTTAACTCGGATTAAATTAACGCCCCGTTAACAGGATCTTAATTATGTCAACCCACTTAGCTTCGAGCAGTGTTGTTGCTCAAAATTTAGTGCACTGCCCCCAACTATGATGTTGTAGCAGAAGAATACAATAGAACTAATTAGGAGTTTGAAAACAGATAGAACTAATTAAGTATACCCATTGTACTTTTCTCTATTTGTTCCTTAAAATTTCAGTCATTGTACACATATCACATAATCGCTCTCAAATAAATATATTAAGACAACTGCGCAAATACAGTGATGTAAAAAGAATAGGAACATTTTACTGCAAAATACTAAATCAATTATATCAGCAAGTGTTGTTATTTTTTTGTTTTAGTTGTACCATTTATGCAGGTCTATTATTATGTGGATTTGACTTTGCATGCTCTGTGTAGCAGGGCATTTTTTAAGTAATACGAACGTGGCCAAATGGCCACGTAGTAGTCCGCCGTGGCCACGTAGTAATCATAATCTGGCCACAACTAAATTTCGAAAATTCGTGAACAACACCTAACTGAAATAATGTCAGAAATTTTCTGAACATACATGATTTCCCCAAAATGTCAAAAAATATATAACTTGCTAATTCTAATGAAGTTTTTGGTACTAATCGAAGAAATTTATCAACGAATGAATGATAGTTAGAGATGGGAAAGGGGTAAATACCCAAATGGTAAATACACGGTAAATTGGTTATACATGGTAAAAATGGGTAAAGTCCCAAATATTTACCCAAAATAAATACCCACGACGGCCACCGTGGTGTGATGGTAGCGTGCTCCGCCTACCACACCGGATGCCCTGGGTTCAAACCCCGGGCAAAGCAACATCAAACATTTTAGAAATAAGGTTTTTCAATTAGAAGAAATTTTCTCTAAGCGGGGTCGCCCCTCGGCAGTGTTTGGCAAGCGCTCCGGGTGTATTTCTGCCATGAAAAGCTCTCAGTGAAAACTCATCTGCCTTGCAGATGCCGTTCGGAGTCGGCATAAAATCATGTAGGTCCCGTCCGGCCAATTTGTAGGGAAAATCAAGAGGAGCACGACGCAAATTGGAAGAGAAGCTCGGCCTTAGATCTCTTCGGAGGTTATCGCGCCTTACATTTATTTATTTATTTTTAAGGGTAAAAATAATCTTTTGGAAAATATGGGAAACCAACACACAAATTCATTCCAAAATGTATCCAATTTGTCCTATATTGGTGCGTAGTTATCCATTATGCTATCGGTTGAATTAGTTTTAATCTGTAATCCAGCGTTTTTCAAAAATATTTAGCCAATAATGCATGCCGTTGCAAATATTTAAGTTTACCCAGTAAACATTTTGAGTCGAAAAAGAGTCGGAAAAATATCTAAATTGGAGCCTTTACAGCCGGTATGTGCTCATTTGGGAGGCCCAAACCAATGTATTTCCTTCTTGCAATGGTCGTCCTATATGAGCCTATTAACGTAAATCATTTGAGCCTAAAAAAGATGCTTATACAATAGGGAGGGTCGATTTAAAAATCGCTCATTGCTCTGTGAAAATCGTATTCTAGGGATCAAAATAAGAAACTTTGCCGAAGGAACCTTACCTCTAAAACGAATTCTGATGTCCCCCCTTTGGGTCGAACTTTTGGGTAGGGGCAATTTTAATTCTACCTGCTGTGTCTTGTGGTGGCTTAAAAACAACAACACAAGTAATTTTACGATCTGCAATTGTGTCACAGTGATACCTTCATTTTTTAAAATGGTTGAATAAAAAACCCACACAACTATGTTTACGACATGCAAATGCATCACAGTGATGCCTTGCTTTTAAAAGGGGGTTGTAAAAACGCTAATTTCTAATAATTTTTTAATTTCTTTTCTATTACTAAGTTAAATTCATTTTTTCATTTACATATGTTCTGACTAAATAAATTTCTAAAGAGAAAAATAAACTCCAAAAAGAAAAAAAACATAGGCATTTCAAAGTGGGATTTTTCAAAATTTGCAAGTTCGACCCAAAGGGGGGGCATCAGAATTCGTTTTAGAGGTATGGTTCCTTCGGCAAAGTTTCTTATTTTGATCCCTAGAATATGATTTTCACAGATCAATGGGCGATTTTTTTGCCTCCCCATAAATCGACCCGGCCTATTATACAATAAAAGAATAGGAAGGGTAAAAATAATGTACAAATGTAATTCATTTTGTATTAAAATGAACAGTGATCGTAACAAAGTTTCAAAATTTGTTCCAAACTCGCTGTGACGAACATAAATAGTTGATAAATGATAATTTTTGCATGCAAGATTAGGAGCTTTTAGGCCGTTAAATAAAAGGCAAAAATTAAATTTTCTTTTACCCTCCTACGCGTTTCGACGCTTTTCTGATTCCTATATTGCCCACTTATTTTGGATTCGTTTCGGATTCTTAAATTATGAGCGCCGTGAGCCTGTTTGTTTGGGTAAATATGTGTCCCTTATAAATATTCTCTTACAGTTCTGGAGTTTAATATGGTTCAAAAGCTTCAAAAATGCTATCACCTTAGAGTCTTTTATGACTCCGATTTGATGAAATTATAAACAAACGAAAAATATTAGAATTAGTAAACTAGGCAGCTCCGGAAAAAAACTCTGAAATTTTTCTGCGACAATTTATTCTAAATAAATAATTAACTCAACTAATACTTATTTCATTTCTATCTTATCCTCATGTGAGTTTTATCACATTCTCCCCTATGTTTTCCGCTTCGGATATATGTCAAAAATTCTTCCTAAAAGCCCTGAAGTAGTGTCATTAAAAGGCTCAAAATTAGCAGTATATGACGCCAATAAGGCTTATATATGATATCGGAAGAAGGTCTGTATAAGACTTATGTTAGAGGCAAAATATAAGCATATAGCATTCGCTTCAGGTTCCTAAATGAGTTCATAACGAGTGCAAGCGATCCAAAGTTTGGACTCCTTTCAGACTAATTGTTGACTCCGAGTGTTTGCTGGGTTGTTTGTTTAAAATAAAAACGAAATTTTTTTTATTTCAAATGGCGTATAAATTTAATTGCTGAATTGTAATTCCAAGCAGCCTCGATTCAAACGATTTTTAAATACGCAAAAAAAGATACAAAAAAGGAATATTCCGGGTATTTTCCCGGTATTTACCCATAAAAATGGTAAATACCCGGTAGAATCCCAACTCTAATGATAGTTCATCAAATATACTATCAATGAGGATTTATATGGAAAAGAACATAGGTACTCACGACTTCCGTGACATATATAAATTCTACAAATTCTGCACGTGCTCGAGGATTTTTGTCAGCATATAATAAAAAAATTTTGGGCAAGTATATAATAAGTTGGATATGAAAAATAACTATTCCTGGGATTACTTGTTTTATTGCAAATGTTTTAGTATGAGTGAGTCACAACCACGGTTGCCACAGCATGTTTTTTTTTGACCAAAAATGGCAATATTCAAAAGCTGACCGGTATGGTCAGTCATGTCGAGGAGATATTTTTCTTTTGGCCACCTAGTGAAAAATCCTTAAAAAATGCCCTGCTGTGTAGGCATAAACGCAGCCATATATTTGTTTTTCCAAATCTTTTCACAGGGATTTTTAAGGTATTAAATTTTTTTTTGGATTTTAATAAATTAAAGTTTGTGAAATTTTCACAGTGCAGTACGATTTCTTTTCTAAACTGGTGAGTATAATTTTCTGCAGGGGTTAGTTTAATTTTCTTCGCAAAACCAAAAAATGGAATTGGAAAATAAAAATGAATCTTTCGGCAGGATGGCTATCGCCAATAATGATCTTAGCCAAAACCCTCTCTAACAGCTCTGGTTAGAAAGAATCGACTGAGATGAAGAAGTCAAATCGGAATCCTTTTACAAGTGGAACACATTCCTCGAAGCTCAAACTCAATTGCATATGTCACCACACGACTGACGCCCGGGTCAGACTCCACCGTTGTGGCTAGAAAACCCCCACGTACATGAATAATTATGTGGCAAACAGCAAAGTTTTGCAGAACGTCAGCAACGCAACTTTGCGCCACGTACCCAGCGATGACAACCCCGCCGATTAAGGGCTCGAGGATGCAAACAACAATATTCTTCTTTAAGCCGAAAATATTCTGTCCAAAATACCCTCCAATCCATCTCCTCCGGAGAAACAGCACATTAAGGTCGTTTTATCTGTCACATTCAAATCCACCCGATTTCCAATTCGATAGCCTTCACTCACGGGTACGACGCTACAATGAAACTCATAATGTTAATGCAACGCCGTCATTTCCCAGCAGTTAGAAGAGTCAACCCCTTTCACAAGAAAAGCTCCCTGCTGACCCTAAATCCCATGCTAGATGATGGCATCCTCCGCATTGACGGTCGTTTAGTTAATGCTGATGAGCTATAAAGAACGCTGTACAATTATTATCGCAGACAACTCGAAGTTCTGCTCCCTAATTCTAGTTTTTCTCCATGGCGAAAGCAACTAATGATCTGCATGATACAGAAGGAATACCACATCTCCAGACTCAAGCAAAAAGTAAAAAAATGCATATTCAACTGCAAGACGTGCACGATATATAAGCAACGAATTCGTTGGCAAATAATGGCCGCTATGCCACAACGTGTCACACTTACTCGGTGTCCTTTTACGAAACCGGCGTTGAGTTCGCTGGCCCATATGTGGTGAGGACGTCCCCCTGGCGACGAGCTCCCTAGTCAAAAGCATATGTTTGCGTATTTGTACGTTTCTCTACTAAAACGGTCTATCTCGAATCTTGTGCAAGTTAGACAACTGAGGTCTTCAGAGCAGCCTTCTCTCGCTTCGTTGGACGACGCGGATTACCCCACAAATTAATGTATGATAATGGAATGGTGCTCAACGAGCTATTCAATATTCATGGCAGTTTATACCCCCTTATGCCTCATACATAGGCGGCCTATAGGAAGCGGTGCTTAATTCTCGCCCTCTCTCTCCTATGTCACAAGACCCAAGCGATTTATTATTGCACTTCCTTCCAGGATAAACTTAAATTAGAATTCTGTTATTGTGCGATCGAGAGAAAATGGAAGATTTATTACTTTTGCTATTATTGTGGGAAGACCCTCTGGGGATTTTGGGGGTAATTTCAGGACGGTTTTGGGGACTCCCTCGGGGTCATTTGGGGGACATTCCGGGATGGTTTTGGGGTTTCCATTGGGTGCTCCCGGGGTCATTTGGGGGTCGTTCCTGTATCGTTTTGGGGACTCCCTCGGGGTCATTTGGGGAACATTCCGGTACAGTTTTGGGGACTCCCTCGGGGTATTTGGGGGTCGTTAAGGGATGTTTATGGGGACTCCCGCGGGACATTTGGGGATCATTCCGGGACGGTTTTGGGGACTCCCTCGGGGTCATTTGGGGATCATTCCGGTACAGTTTTGGGGACTCCCTCGGGGTAATTTGGGGGTCGTTCGGGGATGTTTATGGGGACTCTCTCGGGGTCGTTTAGGGGTAATTTTGGCATGGTTTGGGGAGTCCCTCGGGGTCATTTGGGGATCATTCCGGGACGGTTTTGGGGACTCCCTCGGGAGCATTTGGGGGACATTCCGGGATGGTTTTGGGGCTCCATCTGGTCCTCGCCGTGGCATTTAGGGGTCGCTCCGGTATCTTTTTGGGGACTCTCCCGAGGTCATTCCGGAATGGTTTTGGGGACTCCCTCGAGGTTATTTGGGGGCTATGCCCCCAAATGACCCAGAGAGTCTCCAAAAAGATCTCGGAACGACCCCTAAATGACCCGAAGAGGACCCGATGTAGTCCCCAAAACCATCCCGGAATGGCCCCCAAATGACCCCGAGGGAGTCCCCAAATGGATCCCCGAATGACCCCCAAGTGACCCCGAGAGGACCCCGATGGAGTCCCCAAAACCATCCCATAATTCTCCCCAAATGACTCCGAGGGAGTCCCCAAAACCATCCCAGAATTCTCCCAAATGACTCCGAGGGAGTCCCTAAAACATCCCGGCACGACCCCAATTCACCCTGGGAAGACCCCGAGGGAATCGCCAAAACCACCCGGAAAGACCCCGAGGGAGTCCCCATAAACATCCCGGAACGACCCCTAAATGACCCCGATGGAGTCCCCAAAATCATCCCGGAAGACACCTAAATTATCCCGAGAATCCCCAAAAAGATCCCGGAACGACCCCCAAATGCACCCGATGGGACCCCAAAACAATCCCGCAATGTCCCCCAAATGACCCCGAGGGAGTCCCCAAACCCGTCCCGGAATGATCCCCAAATGACCCCAAGGGAAACCCCAAATGCCCCGAGGGAGTCCCCAAAGCCATGCCGAAATGACCCCCAAAAAACCCAGCGGATTATTTTTTCCTATTCCAATTTCGGGGTTAGAAGCATAAAATGAGACATATCGCTCTAATTGCTCATGCGTAGCACGTTCCACTTTTGATTTCTTTGAAAAAACTATGATTTTAAAATATTTGTTACAAAAAATTAAGAACAATATTTAACTTTTACGTTTTTTTCCATTTCGCGATTGTTGCACTAAACCGTTGATTTAAATGAAAATAAAAACAGTCCATTAAAATAATAATTTATAAAATAAAAAAAATAATAAATCTAAAGAATGCTTGCAGTGGGCTTTGAACCCGCTACCCCAAACGTGTGAGTCGGTTACGTCATCCACTGTGCCGTGACTCATACACTCAAAATATATCAAATTACTCTCACTCAAATTACTTACAACTCACATTAAACTGCTCGCCCTCAACTGCCCCACGCTTAGCTAATTTAGTTCACCCCAATATGGTGAAAAGCATAGGTCGTAGAGCTTTTTAGAGTTGTCAAGCTATGCACAGATAGAAATATTTGTCAACTTGACAAAAATCTTGATTACTTGTCAACTTATTGTCAATTTGTCAAGTACACAGTATAACCCAGTTAATGTATGCTACATTTCCGTTAGTACCACACATGACCACACACACAGATCAATGTTGCTTATGGAACTACGACAAGAGTTACGACACCCACATAATTTAGCCGCCGGCATGACGCGCCATTTGGCTATGAATTATTCGTATGTCACGGATATTAGCATCCCTAAGCTATACCATCACTAAGGCGATGCTAAGCGATGTTAACGTCAATAATCAAATCATGTATACACATATATAAGGCAGCCGAGAGATGTCGCACACAGATGCATTTACTTATACGCCTATGTGTGTGCGAGAGACTGTAAACTACAAACTCACATACATCTGAGAGACGCTGAAAAGTAGAAAATTGTAAACAAGTAGAAACTATATGAGAACTATAAACACTCGAAATAGTTGGTAAGTTCTGGAAATAGAAGAGCCTAGATGTATGCAGCGTAAACTATAAAAGCGGCACAAGCGAGTAAAATGTAATTCAGTTTGAGTTGAGCAATCAATGAGTTATTGATTAAGCACGCGATCTGGCGTCCAATAGTAGAGTTTAATTTGAGTTATCAATCAGTTTGGTTATTAAGCCAGCGAGTAGCAAAGTATAAGTGTTATTGTGAAGTACTTTAATAAAGGCCATTTTTCCATTATTCAATATTGGAGTTATTTATTCAACAGTTTAGTGATTCGAACTTAGCAGAGGATTGCAAATAAGAGGATTTGCAAGTAAATTCGTTACAATTGGTGTCAGAAGAGGAATTGTTGAATAAATTCCGAAGATTGGGAATACAACTTGGACATGGCAAAGTTCAGTGAATTGAAGATCCAGCAACTGAAAAAGGAGTTGGAGAACCGTGGATTAAATACAACCGGCAATAAGATCGAACTTCAAGCACGGCTACGAGAGGTAATGGAGTCGCAAGGAATTGATGTGAACGAGTTTGTCTTTTATCCTGATGCGGACGAAACCACAACAAAAATTGAAGAGAAAAACGAAACATCGCAGACAGTTACGAGCACAGACTTGAACATGATATTGGCTGCAATATCTGCACAAACATCGACAGTAGCATCAATGTCGTCGCAACTGGCATCTCAACTAGAAGAACAGAAAAAGTATATGTCATCTCAACTAGAAGAACAGAAAACGTATATGTCATCACAGATGGAATCCCAAGAGACACGAATAACATCGAAGATTGAAGCACAGGAAACACACATTTCTTCACAACTTGAAGAACAGAAGACGTATATGGTATCCCAACTGGAATCGCAGGAAACCCGTATAACATCACAATTGGAAGAACAGAAGACACATTTGGCATCTCAACTGGAAGCGCAAGAGGCACGTATATCTGAAATGTCGGCACAAATTTCGGAACAGGTATCATCGCAGCTCTTTGTGAAACTGGAAGAGCAGGATGCAAAAATTTTACAACTCGAGGGCAAAATTGATGCCGAAATAGAAGCGTTAAAAGGTCGTATGGAGCAGTTACAACTAAACCGCCCAGCTGTTTCAGCCAGTAATCCAAAGGTAAAGACACCATCCTTTGACGGTTCTGTTCCTTTTCAGGTCTTTAAGCTACAGTTTGAGAAGACCGCAGCAGTGAACCAATGGAATGCTGAAGATAAAGTTGCAGCTCTGTTCGTGGCACTGAAAGGGCCTGCCGCGGAAATCTTACAGACCATCCCAGAGTACGAGCGGAATCACTACGAAACATTGATGAGCACTTTAGAGAGACGTTACGGAAGCGAGCATAGGAAACAGATATTCCAAATTGAGTTGCAAAACCGCTACCAAAAAGGCAAATGAGACATTGCAGGAGTTTGCTTCAGATGTTGAAAGGTTGGCTCATCTCGCAAATGCGGACGCACCCGTGGAATACACCGAGAGGGTAAAAATCCAGAGTTTTATAAATGGCATACGAGACGTGGAAACGAAGCGAGCTACATACGCGAACCCAAAACTGACATTTGCTGAAACGGTATCACATGCATTGACTCAGGAAACTGCCTCCCTATTAAGTAAACCAGCATATAAGGCTCATCGTGTAGAAGTAGAAAGGCCAGAATGGGTAGACACAATTTTGGAAGCACTGAAGGGATCACAACAGAAGAATGCCGGAGTTATTAAATGTTTCAAGTGCGGCAACCCAGGTCACATTGCACGTCATTGCGATCTTGGTCCTAATAGTTCCAACTATGTGGGTGGCCGTAAACGCAAAGCTGGCGGAAATGAGCAAGAGCGTGTCGAATGTAAAGAACGAAAACTTGCCCCGGCTGTTGAATGTCCTGTGATATCTGTGTCGCAAATTGGAAGGAAATCAAGCAGTCTTACCGTCAGAGGGAATGTGGATGGTAAAGAGCGTGTACTGACTGTAGATACGGGGGCATCTCATTCCTTGATTCGATCTGATTTGGTCTACAGGAGAGTAAAGTCATTACCTGGAGCAAGGTTGCGTACGGTAACAGGCGAATATAATCAAGTCCAAGGCGAAGTGGTATGTGAGGTATTAATTGGAAAAGTCATGGTTCTACACAAATTCGTTGTGGCGGAGATCGTTGATGAAGTCATATTGGGAGTGGACTTCTTGGTTGACCATGACGTCAGGATCGATATGCGGAGAAAAATTATGCGCTATAAGAACCAGGACATACCACTTAACTTTAGTTTGGAAAAAGGGTTCAGCAGTAATCGGGTACTGGTGGAGAAGACTCGACGAAGGCCACGAAATTCAAAGGTAAAGGTTGATGGAACAAATGGGCCAAACAAATCAAAACCGAAGGTACCTGTGAGAGAAACACTGGCTTTAAAAAGCCCTAACGGACGTACTGAAACGAAGAAAGAATGCAAGGGTGGTTTCAAGCCAAGGCACACTACTGTTGTGAAGCGTCGGAACGATACTGATTATGCAAAGGAAATCCGTCCAGCGCAAGCTCTGCGAAGTAGTTCTTCATTGGTCAAGCAACAGAGTGCGAGGGAACGATTCAGGATAATGAGTAGTAAGATGAAACACAGGTACGACAAGGAAAATAATTCGAAAGGTTTCTTGGCGGGAGATTTGGTACTGTTATACAACCCTCACCGGCGGAAAGGTGTTCCATCCAAATTTCGGTGCAGTGGGGAAGGCCCGTACAAGGTTGTGAAGAAGATCAGTGATACTATCTACCGCATACAAAGCATTGAGAAACCACGGAGTAGAAGAGTGGTACATTTGGCGATGCTAGCAGCGTTTAGATCGAGAGATTTGTCTGATCGGGACGATCAGACTTAGGTGGAGGGCAGTGTCACGGATATTAGCATCCCTAAGCTATACCATCACTAAGGCGATGCTAAGCGATGTTAACGTCAATAATCAAATCATGTATACACATATATAAGGCAGCCGAGAGATGTCGCACACAGATGCATTTACTTATACGCCTATGTGTGTGCGAGAGACTGTAAACTACAAACTCACATACATCTGAGAGACGCTGAAAAGTATAAAATTGTAAACAAGTAGAAACTATATGAGAACTATAAACACTCGAAATAGTTGGTAAGTTCTGGAAATAGAAGAGCCTAGATGTATGCAGCGTAAACTATAAAAGCGGCACAAGCGAGTAAAATGTAATTCAGTTTTGAGTTGAGCTATCAATCAGTTTGATTAAGCACGCGATCTGGCGGCCAATAGTAGAGTTTCATTTGAGTTATCAATCAGTTTGGTTATTAAGCCAGCGAGTAGCAAAGTATAAGTGTTATTGTGAAGTACTTTAATAAAGGCCATTTTTCCATTATTCAATATTGGAGTTATTTATTCAACAGTTTAGTGATTCGAACTTAGCAGAGGATTGCAAATAAGAGGATTTGCAAGTAAATTCGTTACAGTATTTAACTTTGACTTAATTAGAAGCAATAAGCAGAAGCAACAGCAGCGTTTCTGTAAGATCAAGAAGAATGATTGAGTGCGCTAGAATAATAGAGGGAGAGAGAAAGAAGAAGAGAGAGTGAGTAAGCGAGGAAGTAGCGACTGCTAGCGTTGTGACTTGCAACTTAATGTCCGTTGAGAAAATCAAATGTAGCAAGCTTTTAGGCGCCGGCACACACATACGTAGATATTCGCTCATACGCCGCCAAGTGTAAAGATATCACAGGTCAACATTGCAATTACAATGAATCTCTCACACTTTTGTGAATAAGTACATTATTTCTATTTATTTTTTGTTTTTTCTATTTTTTCTTACTCTTTGTTTTCTTTATCTGGCTGACTGACTTAAATTTAACACATTCAGGCGATTTGCCTCATTAGTCAGTTGGCATTGGCTTAGCACAAATTGTGTCCTTCATTTAGAATTTGAGCAGGAAGGTAGAGAAAGGAGCAGAGGGAGCTTGAAGAAATGAAACCAGCAAAAAGGGACGAATTTCATATTAAGATGAATTATACAAGTTTTTTTTTCGCTCGCAATCGCCTTGACTAACAAGCTGAGTAGTGTGAGGCTTTGACTGAGGTTGTTGAACGTGCCAAAGCATAAATACGCCTGCAGCATGACATTGACAATGTGTTTCTCTGAATGCAGACAATATTCCAAGACACAATCAAATGTATGAATATAACCACTCACACATACATTTGTTTGTATGCAAGGATGTGTGTCCCAAATACAAAGTAATAAATGTTAGCAGTATGAAAAATACTCACCCCCTCAAAATAGGACGCTAAGAATAAGATAAAAAAATACAAAATATAAAAGCAAGTAAGCAGATTTGACTTGGTTTAAACTGAAATAATTTATAACCCCTTTTTTTGCTTTAGCTGTAATAAATACTATGTGTTCCATTGAGTTCACAGTAAAGGCAATTCCAACTAAGAGTCAGCACTAAGCTGGAGTGTACGCGATTTTTCCAATTGGGCTTCTCCCTCCCCGATCAGAAGTAAAACTGCCTAAGACGCATTTTTAAGCTGAAGATATTTGGAGGTTGATTGACACTGAAAATCGCTGCAATAGTCTGGATGATAGTGATAGATCCAACAAACTGATATCACTACCAACCGTGCGACACTGCATGGGGATATTCATCGAAATGGCTGTGTACTATGACTCTAGAGCAGATATTGACACGGTACTACCAGCCGAACTGGTTGTGGCATTATTAGTCTTTCACACCAAACACCGTAGCGAAATAACACAAATTAAATTAGTAGCAAATAAACCAAAAGACTAGCGTTTCAGTCATCAAACGCACAAACAAATCACGGTCATACCGTTGTTGTTTTTGTAGTGATAAGAACACTACCCGAAGGCCTTGGGCAGTGTTATCGATGTTGGTGGTACTTTGCCGGATGCAGATCCGTTACGTTCCGGTAACAAGCACCATAGGTACTAGCCCGACCATCTCGGGAACGATTTGGTATGACAACATGAAACCTTCTAGGCCATCCCGCCCTCCCACTTCGGTGTCGCCAGAGCCTCGGCTGTTAATGAAACAGGATTCGCCACGGGAGGTGAGGTTGACAATTGGGTTGGAGAAGCTATATATTGCGCTGGCAAACCTCTTGAGAGGGTTGCGCTACACAACCCCTGGAATCAATTTGGTATTTTAGTCGCCTTTTACGACAGGCATATCTACTGCGGGTATATTCTAAGCCCCTAACCCGCTTGGGGCCCACGGTCGTACTCGTTTCATAGTTCGTTCGCAACTGATCATACTTTTGGATTTGTGTTATTCTTCTCGTGTTGGCAAAAATTGCTGCCTCTGATCTACAGTTATGATCTTTGAGGTTCTTCTGTAAAACTTACGAGAAAGCGAATTAAAGCACTGTAGTTCACCTGACACAAATTTGCCGTCTACTCCTTATGGGAGTTTTTTGTCACAGAGGGTTCATACTCTAATACAATGGCATCTACGTATTCAGACAGTTCAAGAAACACACACCCGCTGGCACAGCTGGGTATACAAAAAAAATCTAAAACAAAAAATATATAAAGAAATAGGGTTCGCAACCGAGGCCCTCAAGCCATACGTCCTTTCTTATTACCTACTACAATTGTCGCTATTGTTGTTTTTGTTTCTAGCACTGCTGTTTCACTATGTCTGCTTGTGTATTTGGTGCTAACGAGCAATATGCTGTTGGGCATTCTTTTGCGCAGACAACAGACAATTGTCATGCTTCTACACTTCGAAATCTATTCAAGAAATTTTTCCTATTGCTTTCACATCGCTCTTCCCTAAACAATATCTATATATGTATGTATAAGTAATACCGTTACTTTTGTTTTTAGATGCCGCTTAAGGATTTCCAATTTGTGGTTTAAGATTGCAATGCCCTTACTCTTTGTTCAATTCCCAATATCCATCTTCTTCTAATCTTCATTCCCTTCATTTAATTTTCTTTCTATTTCTTTTTTGCTCGTTAAATAATTTCTAACATTTCATTTCCACAAACGTTTTCGTTCATTGTGTATATTTGCATAATTTATTTGATTTTTTGATTTTGTTAATATTGTTTGTTTGCATCCTCCTTAAAGTGCGTTTGTGTATGTGTGTCAGTGTCAAAACACAGTAATAAAACAATAAAATTATCATAAAGCATACGCTTCCCAACGGCGATTTCTTTGGTTTCCCTTTATAATTTGAATTGTATTCATTTGATTGTCAGTTGGGAATATATGTGTTATATATGTATGTATGTGTTTGTAAGTTCGTACATATATTTGTAACTACTGTTTACTGTGGATTCTCATTTGCCATATGATATCATTTTTTCGGTTGCTTTGGGTTGATATGATTTTGGTATGTGCCATAAGCTCGTAATCCTTTTGTTTATTAAGCGATTCTTCTTAATTTTTTGGCTTTTTTGTTGTGGTTTGGGAAAATTTATTTTTATAGCATGTGTTATATAACGTTTGTTTAAGGAGTATTCATCTAAATTGTGACAGGCAGGAATGTAGGGTGGTTTGTTAACATAATTCATGAGTGAGTTCAATCTTGGATTGTTTATTTTTAATAGCTTTAAAATCTATATTCTATGCTAAGCTGAGTTCCCTAACCTTATAGGGTTGGGCGCATTTCTTGCAAATAGTATATTCACTGAATGTGTGGCTAAATGGCAAAAGGAGACCGATGAGTTATACGAAATCCAGCGAATTTGGCTCATCAGGAGGGAAACTGTTGCCACGCATAATAAGCATATCAAATAAGTTCAATGTTGTGGACGGAAGAAAAAATTCATGGTTCATGGCGCATTCTATTGTAGAGAAATATTTCCGTGCAAACTCCCGGTCAAATAAGAAGTCATCGAGAAATGTATACGCAATACGATATATACGTCAGCACTCGAGATTATTAAAGCCATCTATCAGAAAAGAGGCCAAGGGTCCTAAGATGGCGTAAAGTATAGAGACGAACAGCTCAATTGTTGATCTACATAACAAATACAAGTCTTCGATAAAAAAGATCCACTTGCACAAAATTCGGGGTACAGTATATCCAAGTCATCACGTGATATTGTCAACGAAGAAAACAATACTTAAAAATCATTTTCTTACATTTTTTGTTATATAAATAAAATTGATAAAAAAAATTATTTTTGAAAATTTTTTTTTCAATTAAATAGAAAAAAATATAAAAAAAATCGGCCCACTCCGGGATTAGTGGGGATAATTGCAGAATTGATTGATGTTTTTATGAGAAAAAAAAATGGCGAAATTCCAAAAATCTCGAAAAACTGAAAAATTAAACTTTAAACATTTTTTTGTATTTTTTCCGAAAAGTACATTTAAAAACAAATTTAAAAAAAAGATCCCAAACGGTAAATTTTTGAAAAAGTTATAGCATTTTGAAAACAAAAACGGTGTAATTCATAACTTTTTTTGAGTTGGATGAAAAAATTTTAAAAAATTCTGAAAAACGTCTTTCGTAAGCTAGAAAAAGAAGAAAAACTTTCAGCCAATTCTAAAGTGGTCGGGTTTAAAATTGGTCGAAATGGGATGGAATACCCCATATATACATACATAAATACGGGCATAGTTTGAGATTTATTTCTTTTATTGCAACTAGCTTTGCCATATCACTCGTCTAAATAAAATGTGGCTGATTAAAACACATCACTTATTTTTATTGATTTAGTAGTTCTCGAGGTCGTTAAATTTGACGCCAATCTAGAACAAAGGAAGTGCATTTAATTAAGTGAAAGTTATGAAAAGCTATAAAAATTAATATTTCTCTTTCAAGTTAAAAGGCTATCAGTGAAAGAGCAAATTTACAGCAGTGAACATGAAAAATTCTAAGTAGTCCTACGTTTTTTCTGAGCGTAGCTTTAGAAGCAGGCCGAACATTTTTTTTTTTATACAAAATTTTTTCGTTAGAAGTTTTTTAATTTTTATTTTTTTTATTTTATACACAAGTCTGTACACAGGAGAATTTTTTTATAACTTTGAATTTTTCCTTTTTGATTTGGATATAACGGTTGGGTGTTTGGTTGTTAAACAGGTATTTAAAGGGAAATTTTTTGAGATAGGATTATAGACCTTAACATATATCAAAATCATCTAAGTTTATAAGTTTAGTAGTCCAGTATCCGAAAAAAAAAAAAAAAAAAAAAAAAAAAAAAAAAAAAAAAAAAAAAAAAAAAAAAAAAATTTGATTGAGCCAGTTGGGTTTCACCGCCGTTCCGCCTAGACACCGGTGCGAGTGTTAACCGTGTAGCAGTCGAGGCTCGTTTGTTAACATTGGAAACTTCACTAGGGAAAATAATATCGAGATATCTTTATCAAATTTGGAACCCACACGAGCTTATTTTGGGACCCAGAATAGACTGGCATTTGAAATGATTTTTGTTTGTGTTGAGTGTTGTCTTTGTGTGTAGGTGAAATAATGTGAAATCGGATTAATAACATTTTGGGAGAAAAACCACAAAAACAAAAACCTGATATATATCTATTTGTTTCAGTAAATAAATATACTTTCCCTTAAAATGTTTGTGATGTTTGGGAAAAAATTTTGATCTGCACTGGCGTTTTTGACGTTTTAAAGAGACTTCTTTAATATAAAAATTTGAAAAAAAAAAAAAAAAAATAAAAAAAATAAAAAAAAAAAAAAAAAAAAAAAAACAAAAAAAAAAAAAATTCTTTTTTAAAATGGGCCTCGTGCCACCGCCCTAAACCAAACCCAACCCCACTTAGTCTTGTGAACCACTTGTGAATTTTTTTTTTCAAAATAAATTATTGTTTTACAAATAATATATTATACATCCATATATATCAAAATATCGTTAAATCCTTATCCGTGACAAAATTTCGGCAGCAGAACATGACAGAGGAGAGGAGGAGTAGGCAGAAGATGGAGTAAGAGAGAGCAGAGAGAGAGAGATAACAGATCCACAGAGAGGGGGCCCCCAGTGAGGAGGTGTTTTTTTTTTTTTAAAGAGAGATAGACGTGCACAATTGTAATATTTGATTGTCAGAGAGAAGCAGAGAGATGGTTTGCCTACTTTACTTTATAGGTGATAACAAGTAGAAAATATGTTTTGAAAGAAAATAAAAAGGAAAAAGAGAAGGAAAAAACATGGATAGAGAAAAAAAAAAAATCTATTTAACCAAATTCTGGTTGAATAGGACTCACGTTCCTATCTTATATATAAAAGGTAAAAAAAGATTTCTTTTTTTTTTTAAAAAGCGGTTCCGCGTCCTTTCGTTGTGGAACCCCGAAATATATAAAAATAAGGCTATTATCTTTGCAACAATGAGGAGCACTTTATATCAAATTGTCTGGCATTTCACTTCCCAATTGGATTTATAACAATAAAATAGAAAAATTCATATTTTTAAAAAATGAGGCACCGTCCTCGTGGCACCCCCCCCGACCCTTTAGACTAATGCAATTTTCCGAAGAGAAAAAATAGTTAAAATAGAACCCCATATTGTAATATGTAATTTTATTGCGCAGCCTTCCTTTTTTTGTAACACTAATTAAGCACACCAAAAACAAACAACAACAGGCTTTTCAAACGTGCACAGCTTGGGTACGTAATGTTCCCCGCGTAATGTTTCCATTATTTCAAGTGCACAGCTGGTGTGTACCCCGATCGTACTACGTCGTAAGGTTGGAGTTTCACCCGAAATTAGAATTCCTTTGACATTTGTTTTTTTTTTTTTTTTTTTCTTTTCACATTTTTGCAGGATCATTCATCACGAGAGGAAGACTGACGTTGAAGCGAGGAAGGGAACACACTGTCTACTTCGCATAACTATGTAAACCACGTATTTCAAAATGTTTACGGAAAAAAGATACTTCGCGGGGCCTCCGGCGCGACCCCCGAATTGACGAACGCCGGGGGAGGGACGAAACAATTCTTAATAATTGAAGAAAAATTTCGAGTAGAGCATATGTTTCGAAAGGAATGTCATTTTTAGTCATTCTTTTTTAGCGCTTTACTTTAGCAGACCACTGAGCATAAGGAGTCATAGTTATGTGCATTTCATGTCAAGGAGCATAAAGAGCCATTCAGCACCATTAGCAGCATAGAGCATAGCATTGAGCATGTCAGTTATAGTGAGAGCCTTGTAATTAAATAAAATTTTATTTTGCCAGGTGGCTCAACATCCCATCTTACGTTTTTACTTTATATTATTAATAGAAGTTATAGAAACTCTCATAAATTGGCACCATGATTTGTAACAAATTTTTTTTGTGTTTTGCAGAAAAAAAAGCTATGTGTTTCCTTCCCAAAAGGTAAAGTAAAGTAAAAAAAAAAAAAGATTTTTTTGCTGCACTTCTCCGCACTTAGGTTTGGGAAGAATATAAAACAGTTTTTCCGGCAAAAAAAAAATAAAAAAAAAAAAACAAAAAAAAAGAAAAAAAAAAAAAAAAAAAAAAAAAAAAAAAAAATTTGCAAAAAAAAAAAATACGAATTTCAAGAGGCCTATAACTTGCACTTTTGGAAGACTAGAGTAGATTGGGCTACAAAACTGCAAATGAAAAAAATTTCGAGAATTTTCGATTTTATTTTCGAAAGGGTTTTTGGGCTTGGTTTTGCATAGCTCAAGCTAAACAATTTTTGGAAATCTTTATTAAATATTTTGTGAAATTTTATAAAAACTTCCGCTGCTATTTTCGTGTTCGCTACTGTATGTCTGTTAATAGCTTTACTCCTTCCATTCCCAGGAGATAAGAAGAAACCTACTTAGCTGGGTGCAAGTTATCAATTGAAATTAAAGTAAAGCTGCGTCGAAAGTTCTGCTGCTTATGACTGTGAATGTTGAAGCTTTCAACAAGGGATGTTGATTAATTTGTTTATTTTATAAATCAATCAGCTAACAAGAATTACATTCATCTATCCGCAGCCAAGTTAGCGCTAAGCGATCCAAGTGATTTGAGTTGAATTAAGTACATCAGTTGATTTTTTCATTGGAGATAACGCATGTATATAAAAAAAATACCCAGGGAGCTA
>JARSSU010044667.1:0-50259 GCA_029619165.1 Eurosta solidaginis
TGTGGGTATCATCCGGCAGAAGTCGTTGGTTACTTTATTTAAGCAAGCAAGGTCTTGGCCATGGCCATAGCTGGTTTCAATCCCAGGGCAAAGCAACATCAAAATTTAGGGACAAGTCTTTTCATTTAGAGAAAAGTTTTTCTAAACGGGGTCGCTCCTCGGCAGTGTATTGGCAAGCACTCCGAATATGTTTCTGCATGTAAAGCTTCTCAGTGAAAAGTCATCTGCCGTTCGGTGTCGGTGTAAAACATATAGGACCCGTTGCGCCAAAATTAAAAAGGAGCTCGACGCAAATTGGAAGAGGATCTCGGCCTAAAATCTATTCGAAGGCTATCGCGCCTTGAACTTTTTTATGAGGTCTTATCCTTGCATCATATTGTAACGAATTTACTGCAATTCCCCTATTTGCATCTTCTGCTAACGGTCGCATCGTAAACTGTTGCATAAATAACTCCAATATTGAATAATCGAAAATGGCCTTTATTAAAGTACTTCACAATAAACACTTATACTTTGCAACGAATAGCTTGCTTAATAACCAAACTGATTGATAGCTCAATGAAACTGACTACTCGCCTCCACTGTTTTCGCCCTTTTATACTGTCCGACCTCCTCGTTGCATATTTCTAGGCTTTTCTAATTCCAGAACTTACTAGTTAGTTATAAATTTCTCAGCTACAACTACAGATGTATAATTTTTATAGCTTCTCTCATACCCATGCGCTTGTATGTGTGAGCGACACTTCCACAATCACAATTGCATACCTTTAGGAGCATTTCAGATAAGATATCTGCATGTGCTTGTGCGTTGCTTCTCCGACGCGTGCACGCATATGTGTAGACATAATGATTGATTATTGATGTGAATACACGTCACTGCTTAGCATCGGGCTAGACATGGCAGTACCCCTTAGTGCCGCCAACATTCGTAACAATATTATACAAAGCACGGCTGATCTACAGATAGTATGCCTTTTATGTCAATACCTTGATTCACTTCACGTATTAAGGCTATATTAACTCCATCCATGTCTTGGAGAACATATAAGTTATGAGAGTCGATCGGATGGTTCAGGGTTAACGCAGTCGTCTTCACTGCCGTCTGCTTAGCACCAGAAGGTGCTAGCAGCGGAGCGATTTTCATATCCGTCAATGGAGTATCCATATCCGCGACATTGCCCTAAACTTTCGCTGAGTGCTTTTTGCGGTCACAACAACAACAATCCCTCTTTGAACACCAAACAATTTCGTAGCATTTGCGTCGGTGTATGTAAGTACGTATTTATTTTTCAAATTACCCAAAGTGCAATCATTCTACTCTTAATTAATGCAATTCGTATAATCAACATTTACATTTGTTACAAATTAATTATTCATTTGGTCGTTATTGCGCCACCGCTGCCACCACCAAAGCACCATCAGCAACATCAATATTACAGCAATTGCCCCTGCTTTGCTGCCATCATCACTAAATGTTTTTGTTGCTACAGCAGCTACTTGTTTGCTCCTTGAAGAAACCACAAATTAATTACAATTATATTCTCTTGATAGTTTTTAAGATGAATTCGCGCCCATCTCTTGCTCCACATAAAAAAATATACTAATATATACATATGAACATCTGTATAGAAACAACAAACATGTGTATATATATTTCGAAGATGTTGCTAGTAATATTACTGTTGCGCCTCATCACAATCGTGAGGCGTGCTTGTCGCGGCTGAGTGCGTCTGCGTCTGTGATGTTGTCATGTCATTAGGTCTTTGTAGTCATGTTAGACTCGTACATAATTTCTTCATAAGAGACGAATTGTTGAATGCTCCAACAAATATATGTGCATTTATATTTGTTTGTTTGTATACTGCATTTAAAATCCCAAACAAGCCACAAGAAATACTAGTCCACAAGTAGTTTTTCTGCATAGAACTCAATTAGAGCGAAAAACCTCAGATTTGTGTCAGATGGATAACAAAAAATCGAGCAAGTTTAGCTACACTTACACATAGGAGAACTTTATACTGAAATTGTGATAAATCGTAAGTGTAACCAATGCGTAATCACTTCATATACTAATTCATTTGAAATATATTATCCGTTATGTTAACAAAATTTTTATACTTTGTGAGCTTTGCTCAGCTGAGTAAAAAAATAGAGTGCATATAATACTGCCAATTCCTTCTCAAACTGAACAAATCCGCGGGGAGGGTACTTACGGCTGTCATCACAGGTCATTGTGCTATCGCACCAATGCTCCGACGGTGGCGAATACCAATAAGCTCCCTCTGCAGAAGCTGTCAGGATGAGGAGGAAGAGGAGTCGATCTACCACTTTCTCTGCCGATGCACGATCACGGTTTCTTCGACAGCCTCGCAGAGGTTGGGAAGGTGGACGTCTCGCTTTTTCTTGGGTTCATCAGGGAAAGCAATTGGTTCGTGGATGGATCGCTAAGAGGTAATGGGGTTTAAACGAATGTGCCGCCACCCTGCACTTACTGAGGACACTCACAATGACAAAATGTCTCCGAGTAGAAGTGTGGGTAATACCCACGCACGCCCTCTTAACCTAACCTAACCTAATACTGCCAATGCCGGTACTTAATTTAATGTCAAGAAGCTCGCAGGCTTTTCTAGTACTTCCAGATTGGATAATTTCGCGAGAAGCTTAGTATATATGACGCATAACTCATACGTAAGCTTTAGGTAAAATTTCAAGCTACTAGCAGTTAAAATGAGGAAGAAACGACGAAACCCCCGACATACGAAAAATCTATCTACATACATATCTAAATCAATATATCCCAAAAGTTTAGGAACACATAGACCGCCATGGCTAAATCAACTCAGTTGGACATCCGGATCATTTCGGTATATTTACTATATGTCTTTATCCTTTAAGGACTAACAATTTTCGAGCAAATAGCAAACTGTATATACCATTTCAGTTTCATGAAAGATACAAAAATACATGCTTATATTAAAAATAGACAGTTGGACGTCTAGTTCGGTTTGGTTTTACTGCAGGGTATAGAATTAGACACATGCATATGGATGTATCTTGCAGGCTACTTTGAGTTGAAGGGCGTGTGGCACTTTCGTTTTCGGCTGCTTTTCCGCTTGATGTAGTGAAGCGTGAACTAATTGAGATTTGTAGCGGTGATATTTGGTGAGCGATCAGATTTAAGTACTTGTAGTTAAGTGGGAAAAATGGGTGACAAAATATGATCAATGGAAAATAGCGCGCATCTAGTAGCACCGTCTTGACACTTAGCCGCCTAAACGATTTTTGCCAATTCGTAACAAGTTACGCCAGCTATTCCTGTTTCGCTATAACTGACGCCAAATGGGAGCAACAACTGATATCAAGTCTCCCTTCACTTTCCTCCCTCAACTCAGTGGTGGTATCCTCGTCCGCTGCTTCCAAACTATGTTTCCAATTGAAATAGTCTCATAGCACCCTATAAAGTTAGTTTTAAAATCTACTTAGGACCAAACATCCTTCCACCTGATGTTATTACGCCAAGTCAGATTTGATGTCATAGCGTAGGTAGTAATCATATGACTTTTCTGGTTCATCATAAATACAGTCCTTAACCAAATCGCCGCATCAACATGTGAACCATAGCCGAGGAATTAAAGGTTATATTGAAGATCATCGTCTCGATGTGAATATTTGCGAGATCCTTCTACAAAACCGTAGCTAACTCTTGAGTTTTCATTCTTTTGACCACTATGGTAGATGTTTGCAAGGTCCTATTGTCTTCCTGGCTTGCCTCGTCCATCCTGTATCCTAAACCGCAGTGAAGGCCGGATTTGCTCCAGAAGAACATCATCCAGCATGCCATAGGTGCATGTTTTGTAGGGTCAATATTTAGATATCTGCTCTCAAATTGTAGTTTTTAAAATTTTTTTCCCAAATCGTCATCCAAAAAAAGTGTTCTCATCCGAGGCTTTGTTGCCGCATTTCTTTACTGAATTTACGTATTCCCGCGCAAATCGCCAAAATCACAAAAATTCATTTTTTGCTGTGCTGTAGAAATCTTATGATTTAATCAATACTGTTTAGCCTATGGGCGGTCAAATTATATTGCAATAAAATTACCTGTACTTTCTCTGCTTTCTTGTGGATTACCCTGTTTCTTTCATATTTAATCTAATTATACTCAGCTGAGCAGAGCTCACAGAGTATATTAACTTTGTTCGCATAACGAACCCCGTAAAGGCATAAACTAATCGAGATAGATATAGACTTATATATATCAAATGATCTGGGTGAAAAAAGAAATGCATTGAGCTATGTCCGTCCGTCCGTCTGCCGTAAACCGATAACTTGAGTAAATTTTGAGTTATCTTAATGAATTTGGTATGTATTCCTGGGCACTCATTTGAGATCGCCATTTAAAACGAACAAATCGGAATATAACCACGCCCACTTTTTCGATACCGAAAATTTCGAAAAACCGAAAAAGTGCGATACTTCATTAAAAAAGACGAGATAAAGCGATGAAACTAGATAGGTGGGTTCACCTTTTGACACAGAATAGAAAATTAGTAAAATTTTGAAAATGGGCGCGGCACCGCCCACTTTTAAAGGAAGGTAATTTCAAAGTTTAGCAAGCTGTATTTGGCAGTCGTTGAGGATATCATGATGAATTTGGCCTTATCTGAACTCACTTTATCTTGTTACTAAAAATGGGGCGAAATCGGACCATGACCACGCCCACTTTTTCGACATCGAAAATTTCGAAAAATGAAAAAAAATGTATAATTCTATACCAAATACGAAAAAGGGATGAAAAATGGTGGTTTGGATTGGTTTTCTGACGCGAAATATAACTTTAAAAAAAACTTTGTAAAATGGTGTGACACCTACCATATTAAGTAGATAAATGAAAAGTTCTGCAGGGCGAAATCAAAAGACATTGCAATCAGGCAGGAATACTGTTCGTGGTATTACCATATTTAATAAATTAGCGGTACCGACAGATGATGTTCTGGGGCATCCTGATCCACATTTTGGTCGATATCTCGAAAACGGCTTCACATATACAACTTAGGGCTACTCCCTTTTAAATACTTATTAACACCTTTCATTTGATACCCATATCGTACAACACATTCTAGAGTCACCCCTGGTCCACCTTTATGGAGATTTCTCGAAAAGCGTCCACCTGTAGAGCTATGGCCCACTCCCTTTTAAAATAATCTTTAATACCTTCCATTTGATACACATGTCATACAAACACATTCCAGGGTTACCCTAGGTTCATTTTCCTACATGTTTATTTTCCCTATATTTGTCTCCAAAGCTCTCAGCTGAGTATGTAATGTTCGGTTACACCCGAACTTAGCCTTCCTTACTTGTTTTTAATTAATTTATCGCCAATTCCCAAAAGTGCCACTTGTACTACCCGCATCTACGACGCAGAGGTCGCCTACTTTTCACACGCAACATTGACGCTTTGCTAGATTGCCTTCGCATCTTTTCCATCTGATTACTCGAACGTCTCATCAAAATTTTGACGATTTCCAACTTGAAAATAAAGTCGTAAATTTGCAAACAAGAACACGTTTTTACTAGGATTTGATGGTGTGAGCTTGTGTTTATAGTTTTTGTACTAATTCAGACAATTTATTGTTAGTTGTCTTGTAGGCTGCTATTGAGCATGATTATGTTGTTGTTGATGATGTTGATCTTTCGGCATCTAATTTGACATTTTACAACAATACGTCATCATAAGTTAAAAGGAAGTGAAATTTGTTGATGGGGCTTGAATTGTGTAATAAAATTTTATGAATTAGGGACTTGTATGTGGTATGTAAACACTAATAAATAAATATTATACAGAGAAATATTGCAGCAGGTGGTGAGCGTATATTTAAAAGGAATAAATGGTGTCATTAATAAATATATTTGTTAAAAATTCCTGAGTGGTTTTTGAGAATCTCTTACATTCGAATCAAGTACGTGCAAACACCGTATCTTTATGCTCTATGGAAGCCAGTTTCGATGACACCGTAATACTGTTTCACAGACGGCTTATTGAATATAAAGGGCAGTTTTCTACATTAAGACGCTTATTGAGCTCAATCTTCCCTACAAATTCGAATCTATTATTATTTCATTAGTAGCTATCGAATTGCCTAATGAAGTCAAAAGCACAATGCAACTCTGTTGGCAGCTTTCCGCTTCCGTTTCCGTTTCTTAGTTTTCAAAGCAAATGTCATTGTCTGCATGGCGGAACGACACAAGGTGGCCGCATCGAACAGCTGATTATAACCTTTTTTATTTGATTTGATACATCCTACGGCGCAGTACAATTTTGACATTTGTCCATCGAATTTACAAGTACATGGAATTTTTTTTGTTTGTAGGTATGTCACCATGCTCCCACCTTGTATCGTCCGCCATGATTGTCTGTCTCATCCTAGATACTAATCGAGCAGTTACTTCTGTGTGAAAGCAAAAAATTACGATTTCATTAGCAGGTGAAATGAGATCATTAAGTTTCTGTGTGAAAACAGTATAGATGCTACACTCATAAACCTTTTCACTAATATTGGCTAAGAAATTTCACTTTCCTTATTCACGATTAATGTGCAACAATTTATTTAACATAATTTATGTTTTACTCATATGCATGGAAGGCATATATGTAAAATTCAGATGTTTCCTGCCTTGGTGACGATTGCACAAATGCAATAAAAATTACAGCAAATATGAACAAAATTATTGAGAAAAAAATTACGTTTTGCACAAATTTGCACAGAATGCAGCGATATATTAAAAAGTCCTATAGAAATTATTTTTGAGTAAAATTTAATTTGTCGACAGACGGAAATAAGACATACGTACATACATATCTCTTACTTGAAAATATTTAATTGCACCTTGTAGGGAACGAACGAGTTACACAATAGTGTCATTAATTAATTGGCCTGATTGCCATATGTAAACGGGTTTGATGGTGAATGAGGACAAAGCGATGTACCCACTGTCATCGAGCAAAGAGTCAGCGCATATGCGCCTTGGCAACCACGCTACTGTTGGCAGCCATAATTTCGAAATAGCAAAAGATTTCGTTTATCTGGGAACCAGCATCAACACTAACAACAACATCAGCTCTGAAATCCAGCGAAGAATCACTCTTGCCCATATATATACTACTTTGCACTAGGTACGCAATTGAAAAGTAAAGTCCTCTCTCGAAAATCATGCCCTACAAGTCACTTATCGTACCCGTCCTGCTATATGTGCAGAAGCATGGACCATGACACAGCAGATGAAGCGGCTCTGGTAGTGTTCGAGAGAAAGTTCTTCGAAAGATTTATAAACCACTACGCGTTGGCGATGGCGTGTACCGAAGAAGATTTAATGATGAGCTGTACAAGCTACATGCAGACATGCGAATTAAAGATGACGCTCTGGCTAAGAAAGTTTTTTTTATCGCAATCCGTCTATGGAAGCAGAGGAAGAGGGCGGCCCTCACTCCGCTAGAAGCACCAGGTGAAAACCGATTTTAAACTCCCTTGGTGTGACCAATTGGCGCCACTTGGCAGAGCGAAGAGGCGACTGGCGCGCATTGTTAGTAAGTATCGATTTCTTACCTGCTTGTTATCGCTGAGTCATCGGGTTTATTATTTGTTTCTTGTCGATTTGTTATCGACAGGTACAGAGGTGCCAGCGATTTTATATTGAAGATATATCGGTGTTTGTCTCACAGAAAGTCGATGAGTCGTGAATAACAAATCGATAACACGCGATACAAATTTGTAAAACTCCGAGAAGAGAACAGTAACGTTTTGATTCAAATCGTTAACTTTTTGATAACAAGCCATAAAAAATCAATAGCTTTTCCGTGGTAATTTTTTGATAACATATCGATAACTCTTAATAAATAATTGGTACTTTAAGATACTAAATCGATAAACTATCGATAACATAATATATATTTTATAACAATTGTTTTTTGGGTTTTCTGTAATTTAAAAATTATTTTTCCTTTATCAATAGGCAGATAAAACAAAAAAAGTTGTTGATAAATACTAAGTAAATTGTCGATAGTGATTCGCTAACTCATCAGTTAGCATTGTATGGATGGCAAATTTATAGATCTTCGATAACAAATCGATTACTCGTCTATAACTCGTCGATAAGAAATGGATAACACGCCCATAACGCGTCCATAACAAACCGATAACTCAGCAATAACAAATCGTTTTTAATCCGCTTCTCTCATATCAACTTTAAGAAGCAAAACCCCGAATAGATCTTGAAATGGTCCACAACTTATCCCGAAATAGTCCCAAATTAACCAAAACTGCCCCCAAAATGACCTCCTAATGACCTCCAAAAGCCCTTCATCGATCTCGAAAACAATACCTAAATAGTTCGGAGAAAGTCTCGAAATTATCCAAAAAGGATTCCCAGATAGTTCCGAAATGGCCCCGAAACAGCGCTGAAATATTCCCTAAACCGTTTTTAAACTATTCTGAAATATTCAAGAATTGCAGAAAATCGCCTTGAAATATTTACGAATCAAATAGTTCCCAACTAATGAATGCATCCCTAAGGCAATGCCTATTTCAGGTGGGCAAATTGGTCCGTAGAGCAATCATATAGCTACGAAATGCTCTCGAAGTACTGCTGAAATGTTCCCATACTCGTCCTTAGTTTTTTCTGAAATATTCATAAAAAAAATTCAGAAATTCATGAGTCCAATTGATCCCGAATTGCGAATACGCCAAACAATCAGGAGTGGATCCCTAAAGCAAAGACTAAATTGGTACCGAACGCAATTCTGAAATGTTTGCGAAATAGTTCCAAAATTGTTCCAAAAACGCTCCCGATATGATTCCAAATGGTCTTCTAATAGTCGGGAATTGATCTCCTAGTAACCTGAAATTATCCAGAATTGGGGGATGAAAGGGTGCAGCTGCTCACCTCTCGGTAATTGCTAAGACTTCGATCTATATGAACTGGTACCCAGGGGGAAGAGATGGTCGCACTGCAGGGTCCTCGGTTGCAATCGAATATTCGGCTAATCGATACGTCAAGTAGCAAGTTTTGCATTGATTGAAAATCGGCTAGCTGGTATTCGATTTCAACAAAGCATGTATTCGACTATCTGCTATTATTCGGGGACAAGGAACAACAAGTCGATTAGTGATAATCGGTTATTTTACTAAAGAACTTTTGCTAGTCGACTAATCGATTATTCGTATAGTCGATTATCGAGACCTCTATTACAATGCCTACTTTTGCAGAATTACGTGCAAAGATGATTGTTTTGAAAAGTATGTTTTATGATTACGAAAAATCCCGTAAATTCAGCCAACATTTTCGGTACTTAAAAATGCGCTGGATCCTAGCACAAATGAATGCACCTCTACGCTCAAGGCGATCGTAATTCAGTCAACACCTCGTAAAATTTACGCAAATATAAAATTTAATGAAGTAAAAAATTATAAACGTACATAATAACATACAACTAATTGCAACAGAATGACAACAATCGCAACAACAATTGTACAAAATAATTGTTTCAAATTGTAAAATGTTGCAGAGCAGAATCCGATGCAATTGACAATTGCCAGTTTGCCATTGTTGCCACATGTTTGCAATTGTTGAACATATGTGCAGCAAGAAATTTGTATATAGAACGTACTACGTATGAGCTGTTATAAATAGCACTTAAACGGGTATGCAATTATACGTTCGCCATAAACTTGAGGTAAATATTCGCGCTTGAAATTTGATTGTAATTTGCTGGTAATGACAGCGTTGCAGTGGCAACAATGTGCGCACGATCACGCACACACACAAACATACAAATTCAAATGCATGCAGAGGTTTTAAATGCAACATTTGCCGTATAATATTTTTACGACATTTCAGCTTAAAATTAATGATGACTTCAAATTTGTCACACTGCCACAACAAATAATTGTCGACAAGCAAATCAACGGCAGCCAAATTCTAGTTGTTGGAGTAGACAAATGATGAACCCTCCTCCTACAACATATTGCCCTATTGAAGTTTTCAAGGAATATCTACTGGGGGCGAGCTCTTTTCAGGCTCATTTATGGTCATACAGGGTGATATATATATGTATGTATCATACATATGTATACACATAGTTATTTATTTTCAAATTCAGCATTGAAAATAAATTAAAATTCCAATAAGTCAGATTTCCACAATTTTAGTTATTTGAAGTGTCGAAGAAAGGCGCTATGTAGATATGTATTTATACGTGTAATGTGTCACACTAAATCATCGTTGATCATATTCTTTTAAAAAGTGCATATGTATATATATAAATTAGGGCGGGTCGATTAAAAATCGCTCATTGCTCTGTGAAAATCGTATTCTAGGGATCATAATAAGAAACTTTGCCGAAGGAACCATACCTCTAAAACGAATTCTGGTGTCCCCCAATTTGGGTCGAACTTTTGGGTAGGGGCAAATTTTGAAAAATTCCACTTTGACCCATTTAGAGTGCTCCAATCGAGTCCAAATGTATGACCGACCCCACTAACTTTGGAGGCCCGACCCACCGATGCCAGTGGCACACCCCCTGGAACCCCCCTGGGGGTTCACCATACAAACATTTCAAAAAATCGCCGGTTTTGCACTTTACATGAAAAAATCAGCGAAATTCCTATGTTTTTTCTTTTTGGAGTTTATTTTTCTCTTTAGAAATTTATTTAGTCAGAATATATGTAAATGAAAAATGAATTTAACTTAGTAATAGAAAAGAAATTAAAAAAAATTATTAGAAATTAGCGTTGTTACAACCCTTTTAAAACCAAGGCATCACTGTGATGCATTTGCATGGTATGTTGGCATTGATGACATAGACGTTGCTCCTTGCTCTTCAGTTTCCATCATAAATGCATCCATTGTTAGTCTTCTCTGATTATGTTGATCGTGCATGAACTCTTTGAGGCGTTCGGGAAACCAGCCGCGTGCACATGGAGCTGCCTTCAAATCGCATTTACATGTTCCAATGTAAAAAATTGTTTCCAGAGATTTTACATTCTCTGTAAATTGTTGGGTGTTGTTTCTTCTCTTGATTTGCTCTTGATACTTGTCAAGCAATTTATTCAATTTATTAAATACACTTTTTTCAGCATTATTTCCATACCAAGTTTTTCCCAAATTCCAATCAACTTATCTTGTACTTGAATAGTGTATGATTTATGGGAAAACTTTTTTTGTTCTGTTTTAGCACGTTCGCTTAAGTAAAAATAATATCTCAAGATATCCAGATGGGTTGGTAAATTAAGATCAGTTAATTCAGTAGACACACCAAAAACAGTAACATCATGCTTGGGTATATGACTCATTGGGTTTTCGATAGTTGTTGATGTAGTTGCTTCATCTTGCGGTGTAGAGGATGGTGGATTCATTGTAAACTTTTTGATTTGGAATGGTCACTTCACTTATTATTTTTTTTGAAATATTTTTTTTTCTGAAATTAGCACTTCACACTTTGAGTTCTTCACAACGACTTAATGCATTCACAAAAACTGTTGCGTTATATATGGTCTACGAGGCGAGGTAATAAGAATGAAATGGTAATTTCAATTCTACCTGCTGTGTCTTGTGGTGGCTTAAAAAAACAACACAAGCAATTTTACGATCTGCAATTGTGTCACAGTAATACCTTAATTTTTAAAACGGTTGAATAAAAAACCCACACAACTATGTTTACGACATGCAAATGCATCACAGTGATGCCTTGGTTTTAAAAGGGTTGTAAAAACGCTAATTTCTAATAATTTTTTTTAGTTTCTTTTCTATTACTAAGTTAAATTCATTTTTTTATTTACATATGTTCTGACTAAATAAATTTCTAAAGAGAAAAATAAACTCCAAAAAAGAAAAAAACATAGGCATTTCGCTGATTTTTTCATGTAAAGTGCAAAACCGGCGATTTTTTGAAATGTTTGTATGGTGAACCCCCAGGGGGGTTCCAGGGGGTGTGCCACTGGCATCGGTGGGTCGGGCCTCCAAAGTTAGTGGGGGTCGGTCATACATTTGGACTCGATTGGAGCACTCTAAATGGGTCAAAGTGGGATTTTTCAAAATTTGTCCCTACCCAAAAGTTCGACCCCAATTGGGGGACACCAGAATTCGTTTTAGAGGTATGATTTCTTCGGCAAGGTTTCTTATTTTGATCCCTAGAATATGATTTTCACATAGCAATGGGCGATTTTTTTGCCTCCCCACAAATCGACCCGGCCTAATGTAAATATATTTACGTATTTCCTCGGTATTCGAACGGACCCTCACTGAATTTTACATAGGCAATCAAAACTAATTATGTAAATCTGTATTAAAAAAAAATCTGAAATTTTGTAGAATTGGCCAGATGGATGGTTAGTCCATGAACGCAATAGAGCGTGGCATATTAAGACTAACAATGTACACACATATATACATACATATGCACATCGGCACATATGCCTCCAGATACATATGATTCTTCCCTAAACAAATCGGTCTCACTTAATAAGTAGCTGCAGCAAATTTCACTTAGCCCCATCTATCATTACCGAGCGCTCCAAATCTGCTCTTATGGGATACTGAATTTGTGGGTGCGTCCAATGTGTTTTAGGTGCAACCGAGACTTATTTATGACCACAAACATTTATACTTAGTTATGTAGTTTACTATGTAACTTGAAACATTTGTTGAGAATTGCAAGGCTCATAAAAACCCTCATAATATTTTTCTTAGTACTCGCTAGCTCGCTAAAAGGTCTTCCTATTGCATTCATTCTTGAGCAATAGAACCAGTTTTGATTTGGAATGGAATGACGGGAAGGTTTATAACAAGGGGGCTTCATTTATCGAGGGAACACTTGTCTTCTTTGTTAGCTAGTGGAAATATGATGAGTCCGATATCACAACGATTGACTACGGAATAAATATTCGGCCACCCGACTATGACAGACGAGAATGACAATATCCCTAAAAACTTAACAAAGCTCCGGGTAACCTTGGCATCCCACGCGAGTTTTTCAATCACGGAGCTGGTTCCGGGCTATATTGGGTTGAGAGGATTTGCTTAGGAATTTGCACATTCCCAACCCCTGCCAGGCTATCGAAAAACCTTGCGCTCAGATATCTGAGTCGTATTGTCTGCAGTCCTGGTTTAGCTTGAAAGCTTCTGCAAATTTGGTATGCGCCATCGTCGGAACATCGATACAATAGCGCAATTAACTGTGATGACACCCGTAGCTTGAGAAGGAAGCTAGTTCCCTTCTTACCCAAACATGGTCACATTGATGTCTGAGACCGCGCTGTCCTGGAACATAGAATGGAGCATAGAACTCCACCTAAAAGGCACTGCATGAGTCAGGAAGTGGGTGTGACTGTGATTACAGTCCATCTCCAGTTCCCTTTTCCACATTCGAGCCGCCTGTGTAGATTGTAATGTCCCTACCACTGTGTAGGCCTTCCTCCCATTTCTACCATAAAAAATATGTTATTTTCTGTCCCTGGGATTCAACAACTTCCATGATATAGTCCGTGCCAAAAGTTAGGTTAGTTATGATCCCGTTTAATTATCCCCTTTGCCATATCATTCAATATCGCCGCGTGTCCGTATTCGATTGATTTCCATGTGGGATTCTTTTAGGTATAGACATGCACATACACTTGTAAAGGTATCAAGTGAAAAATTGCATTTGAGCCTGATATTCCCAGACATGCCAGCCTTTGCATCTTTCCAATCCTATGTTGATTGCTCTTTTTATCCAGCGGCTTCCACCTTTTGTCCTATACGTTAGTATGGATAAAATATGGTGTAGTGTACTGTTAGAGCTTTTTTTTGATCTTAATTTGGAGACAAGTATCATGTCAAGATATTTGACTTCATAAAAAATATCTTCCGTTGTGCCGTTTAGGCTTGGTAAGTGCAAGGAAGGATTTTTTGATTTCCTGTAAACAGGACAAGTTCCGTTTTTGTGTAGATAAAAAGCACAGACTGTGTCCACTATCTTTTTATCGGCAAGAACCCTCCGATTTTCGTTTTCTGATAGGAGCTAGAATTGAGCCACAAGTTCAAACTATCCAATTACTGTAGCATTTTAAAAGCGGTTACAGCGATTTAGGATGCTGTGGATGGGATGCTATGTTAGAAGAATATCTACTCGATGTGCCAAATGGCTGTTAAAGCCCTAAGCTAACTGGTTTGCACTACGGATTAGTCTGAAAGTGCGCGATCGCTTGCGATTGCTTCGGTCTATTTTGAAACTGCGAACTACTGGGTTCCAGCGATTGCAGTATCCCGGGCACCTATAACGCGGATCTTCTAGCTGTCTTGGATAGAACTAAAACTGTCGTAGAAGACTGTGTGCAATTCGGAGTTCCGCTAGCCACCTGTAATGGGATCCTTTAGCAAGTTACACAAACGTTGAGCATATAATACTTCTTGAACGGTAGCGAAATACTTTTAGCCGGATGTTTCACCATAGTCGAGTCTATCAATGGTGATTAGGAGTAAATGAAATACTCTTAATAGTCTTAAGATACAGATTGTAGAGTTACCTTCGCTGAAGAGTTGGGAGGAGGAACTCTGTATGTAACCTCCAAGTCGATGTCGACGCCAGCGAAAGAGCAGTTAGATTGCTCTAGAATAGAATGGCTCCAGCGAGCATTACAATGCCTTTGTTGACATACGCATTACCTTAAAAACATTATTAATTTGACCAAGCCTTCGTCTATCTTTACTGAGAACAAAAATACAGATAAGTTGGTCAATAAAAGCTCCGAAAAGGGAGCTTTACAAACCTGTAGTAGACTATTCACGAACGACATCACAGTTCATTATGATATTGCATCAAACATGTTTCAGCACTAGCGTACCCCCACACATTTCCATTGCTGAAGTTCTAAGCACGAGGAAGAAGGGCAGTCGACTTTCTTAGATGTCCAAGACTACTGGCAAAAAGATAGTATATATGAACACACACTTTTCCGATATTTTTGCGACTGCTAGGGACGTGAACCTTTCGCCCCTACTAAAGTTCATACGAGAGAGTAATGATTTGATAGAGATTTATAAGAAAGCCTTGAATGTGCTTCCACCTGGCATTCACTCAGGAAAGCGAGGGAAACTCTTACGTGCGATCTCTCAACCTAACCTGACCTAAAAAGGGCAAGTCCAATTAATTGTGGTTCAATTCCGCTTCCAGGCAATTACTGTTTCAAAATGCAAATTATGAACCGAGATTGCAGAATGTGTCTCGGTTTCAGTGTCTGCACTTCTTATGTGTCGAAATCTCTGTTATCTTCCAGCTGCTTTTTAGCATATGCAAAAAACTTCAATTACCGCGTCTGAACTTCCGAGTAGCGCAGCGCGGTTCCTGTCTTTGATCTTGTCAAAGAGGCGACAATAAATTGCTCAATTATGAAATATTAACTTTCTCAAAAGTGAATGTTAATTACTCATTTACTTCAATGCACACACACACATACATATATTTAAATTTACTTCTGTAATATTGGCGACCTCCATGACAGATTTTTTTTTCGAATGATAAAGTGAACAACTGTCGAAATGTCTGTATGTGGTCTTGCTTGCGGTTCGGTTAGTATGGAACTCAACTAATTAGAATACAAGCAATGCCGCCAACTTAACAACTTGCAAGAAATTGACGGAGTTGACTTAGCACGCGCATCATCAACTGACGGCATTGGGCCATATCAACAGGATCTCTAGGGATGTCAGCATGGAAATTGCCCTTTAAGCTATTCAATCTGCCGATTGCACGAAGTACAAGAAATATGTCTGTAAAGTTAATAATTTTTCAAAAACTAAAAATATATTGAACTTGTGCAAGACTCTATTGGTTGACATTTGGGCGACTGCATGTTCGGGAGTATTCATTATCTTATATTTATGAGGCATACATATGTACATTGGTTTATTTTTGGATAAACACGACAGCGACTAGTTAAATGAGCTGCACGATCAATGTCGTCCAGATGCGCCAACTTTGTGGTGACGGCAAAAGAAATTTATTATTTCATTCAGTTCTCACGGAACTTTGAAGTGTCCATTGTGGACAGGATACACTGCGAAACAGGGAATCCCTATAATGACCCTGACATCTATGGGAGCTGGCATTTGTGGGCCGAACTTCAAGAAATCGATACCAATGGGATGCCACCCAACCTCATTTCAGGCAGAAATGCTTGCAATAAAAGTCTGCGGTAGAGAATGTCTGCGGAGAGTCTCATTCTCGAAGAGCATCTACATTATGTCGGACAGCCAGGTGGCCCTGCGTGCCTTGCAACCCTACGCAGTTACATCTAAGCTAGTGGATGACTGCACTGAAATCCTTAATGTCCTAGGAGCCAAAAACTAGGTTTTGTTAGGGTGGGTTTGCCGTACATAAGGGACATGAGGCTAGTAAATGCAAATTACCTAGCAAAACAGCGTACTATGGCAGCATTACATGGTCCAGAGCCCTTTTGTTAACTCACAAAATCACACACCAGGGAAACATAAGTAACTGGGAAACAAAGCAATTCAGAGATCACTGGATTAACTGCCCAGGGCAAAGACAGGCCAAACTGTATATACTTCCGGCAACGAAAGTATCAGCCAAACCCAATAATTTAAGCAGGGAGGACCTAATAACTTTCACTTGGTACTATATGGGACACTGTGGTGTACGATATCACCTAACTAAGTTACATCTTTCCGATACTCAAATGTGTCGTTTTTGTGAGCTGGAGGATGAAACGCCGGTTCACATTCTCTGCAAATGCGTCGCTCTGACACTGGCAGAGACTCTCCCATCTAGGTGGTTTGACTCTTAATCCCTATGTGATATGGGAGTAAAAAGCCTGAAGAGGTAAATAGATACATCAAAAGCCTCCACATACAAAATTAGGTTGAAAGGTCATGCACAATAGGGTCACAGGTCGCAGTGCTTCCAGGCCTAATAATAATAATAGTAATTAGTTACGCCGAAACTACTGGACAGCTTATATTCCTACGTGCGTCCAAATGATTTCTGGCCAATGTCTTCACTTACTGTCTCCTAAAAACTCTATTGACGGCAATAAATGCATACATAATATGTCAATTTAATTCGGAGTTTCTCTCAAACTGTCATTATTACCCAAAGTATGCCGTTAAAGTCCTCTGACGATATTAGTTACAACATGGTTGGACCATTAACCAGTGTCTGTTACAAGTGTTAGTTCTTCCACATAACAGATGAACCCCATCAAACAGTGGTTTGTCATGAACTCCATGTTGAATATCACATTACTCTCTTTAACGTAAATCACTTACGTCCCACTACGTAGAACGTTTTCATAAGGAAGTTCTAAGTGCAGAGTTTAGGCAGAATTTCAATTTCCTCCAATTAGTGTTTTGTAGATCGGATGAGAATATTGAGGCGAGAATCACACGATCAACCAGTCAGTTGGTTTATAGTCGTCAGCAGCCTGCCTTTTCTTGTCGACCAATTCTTTTCCGCAGCATCTGTTGAAGGAGCAGTTGGCGGTGTACAATATTCTCTCTTCATAGCAAAAATGTGCTCTCATTGCCTGTGCGAAAAAGCATTCACTTAAAATTTTTGCAAAACCCTTTAGAATAATTTTCCAAGCGAGCATCCTTATTCCTCTAATCATTTCTGGAGCTGCAGTCTACTGCCAAGCACAAACCTGCTGCGGAAATTCCCGAATGTTGTAGTTTTTGATCAAAATGTCATGTTCTCAACGTTTTCTATGATACGAAGCTTCTCTATTTTAATCACTAGCATTGAAGGGAGTTTAAGTTATCCTATCTAGGCAATCTCTCGTATTAGGGGAGCCCTTATGCACATATCGCATAGCTAGATCAAAAAAGCGATCAACTCAACAAATCTCAATCTTCGCAAAGCGCGAAAAAACTGACTGCCCCTCCCATATGCTCCAATGCAATTTTTGTTATACTCAGTTGAGCATAGCTCACAGAGTATATTAAGTTTGATTGGATAACGGTTGGTTGTACAGGTATAAAGGAATCGAGATAGATATAGACTTCCATATATCAAAATCATCAGGATCGAAAAAAAATTTGATTGAGCCATGTCCGTCCGTCCGTTAACACGATAACTTGAGTAAATTTTGAGGTATCTTGATGAAATTTGGTATGTAGGTTCCTGAGCACTCATCTCAGATCGCTATTTAAAATGAACGATATCGGACTATAACCACGCCCACTTTTTCGATATCGAAAATTTCGAAAAACCGAAAAGTGCAATAATTCATTACCAAAGACAGATAAAGCGATGAAACTTGGTAGATGAGTTGAACTTATGACGAAGAATAGAAAATTAGTAAAATTTTGGACAATGGGCGTGGCACCGCCCACTTTTAAAAGAAGGTAATTTAAAATTTTCGCAAGCTGTAATTTGGCAGTCGTTGAAGATATCATGATGAAATTTGGCAGGAACGTTACTCCTATTACTATATGTACGCTTAAAAAAAATCAGCGAAATCGGAGAAGGACCACGCCCACTTTAAAAAAAATTTTTTTTAAAGTAAAATTTTAACAAAAAATTTAATATCTTTACAGTATATAAGTAAATTATGTCAACATTCAACTCTAGTAATGATATGGTGCAACAAAATACAAAAAAAAAGAAAATTTCAAAATGGGCGTGACTCCGCCCTTTTTCATTTAATTTGTCTAGGATACTTTTAATGCCATAAGTCGAACAAAAATTTCCCAATCCTTTTGAAATTTGGTAGGGGCATAGATTTTATGACGTTAACTGTTTTCTGTGAAAATGGGCTAAATCGGTTGAAGCCACGCCCAGTTTTTATACACAGTCGTCCGTCTGTCCTTCCTCATGGCCGCTAACACGATAACTTGAGCAAAAATCGACATATCTTTACTGAACTTAGCTCACGTACTTATCTGAATCACTTTATCTTGGTATAAAAAATGAACGAAATCAGACTATGACCACGCCCACTTTTTCGATATCGAAAATTACGAAAAATTTAAAAAAATGCAATAATTCTATACCAAATACGAAAAAATGGGATGAAACATGGTAATTGAATTGGTTTATTGACGCGAAATATAACTTTGGAAAAAACTTTGTAAAATGGGTATGACACCTACCATATTAAGTAGAAGAAAATGAAAAAGTTCTGCAGGGCGAAATAAAACACCCTTGAAATCTTCGCAGGTATTACATATATGAATAAATTACGGTATCCAACAGATGATGTTCTGGGTCACCCTGGTCCACATTTGGTCGTTATCTCGAAAACGCCTTCACATATACAACTACCACCACTCCCTTTTAAAACTCTCATTAATACCTTAATTTGATACCATATCGTACAAACACATTCTAGGGTCACCCCTGGTCCACTTTTATGGCGATATCTCGAAACGGCGTCCACCTATGGAACTAAGCTCACTCCCTTTTAAAATGCTCATTAACACCTTTCTTTGATACCCATATTGTACAAACAAATTCTAGGTCACCCCTGTCACCTTTATGGAAATATCTCGAAACGGCGTCCTCACTATGGAACTAGGATACTCCTTTTAAAACACTCATTAACACCTTTCATTTGATTCCCATATCGTACAAACAAATTCTAGAGTCAACCCTGATCCACCTTTATGGCTATATCCCTAAATGGCGTCCACCTATAGAACTATGGCCCACTCCCTCATAAAATACTCTTAATGTCTTTCATTTGATACACATGTCATACAAACACATTCCAGGGTTTCTTCGTTTCATTTCCTACATGGTTATTTTCCCTTATGTTGTCACCATAGCTCTCAACTGAGTATGTAATGTTCGGTTACACCCGAACTTAACCTTCCTTACTTGTTTTTTATATAGTCTGTTAAGGTATTGGTAAATCGGGAATTGGAGACACTCATAATTTCGAAACTTTAGATTTCTGAGTACATTCCCTATAGATCTAGGTGCCCGATATGTTTATGTGTTGTTTTTTATTGTTTTTACTATTTATTAACAATCAATTTGAAATTTTGACACAACAATTTTTTGTTTTTATTTTTGTTCTTATATTTGATGGCAAATTTTACTATGGTTCCGCTGCTACTTTCTGTATTCCCCTATTTCTATTTAATCTTTTTTCTTGTCGGCAGCGGATTTCCTCTTACATATGTACATATGATGTACGAATAATTCGATTATTTGTCATTTCTGTGTTGTTGTTTTGGGTTTTGTTTTTAATTTCTTCGAGTTCTCAACTTCGCTCCTCACAAAATAACGGCAAGAGCAAGAGTACGCAGCAGTATTTTATATTTATGTATGCCTCTCATGAATGACTCAAAATTAACCGCCCGCAGATCTACCGATTTGTCGATTGGGATCTAGGAAATCGCTCAATTTGGGACATTTAAGATATACTCACACATTTGTTTTAAAGTTTTTTTGGGCAAGTTAATTTAATGCTGTCAGATAAGCAAAGGCAACTTGTCGTTGGTGCAGGGGCTTTCACGAAGCTTCAAGCGCTACAGTACCTATGTGACGGAGTGGGTTAGTGCTCTCCGCTACAAAAAAGGCGTCGGAAGTTCGATACCGGACCGCCTCGGGAGGAGCACAACATGAGACTCTGCTGTGGCGGACAGTTTTTCTTCGCCAAATTTAATAATAAAGCTCTGATGCTGCTTTCTCGGGAAAGTTGATTGTACAAGCAAGATGGACCACTCAAAAGTTGAGCAATATAAGGAGGGAATGATAGGGAAAACGGGAAGATTAACTCGCTACAAACGATGAGACAGTCGTGGAGAGCGCAGATGAGGGAGACAGACAGATAAAGGAAGTGAAGAGACAGATTAGGCAGATAACCTAATAGACACTTCTTACAGTATCGCAGAGCATTAAGAATTGTCCGGTGTTTGGTGGTAGTTTCGACCAATTTAGTGGCTGAACTCAAAGCAGTTCACCGACAAGAGCTTCGAAAAACTCCGATACTGTAAGCGGTACGGGTACAAGAGGAAGAGGCTTTGAGAGGAATGCATAGGCAGCGATTGTTTAATAAAAGGGAGAAAAGGACCCAGTCCCAGGCCGTGACTCACACCATTCGCATTGACAATACAGAGATACTGTAACAGCGAGAATGCAACTACCGAAAATCTTACAATTAATACATAGGTGAGAGAAAAGTGGTATTATGCCAACAACACAGAAGACGAACGAAATGGGTGCGATGTCAAATAGAGGTAGCACCAAAACTAAGGCTTATAGTAGACTCTAATTAGAGATAACCCCTAGGATTCCGGATGTACGCGAGAAAGCGCATGATGTGGCGAATCAATCCCTAACTATGCCATTAGCTGTTCGTAGCACATTTGGGAAAACGTCTACAGCGAGGTAAAGACGTTGTTGTTGTTGTTGTTGTAGCAGTGCTTTGTCACTATCCCTGTTTCGCGTTAACTGACTCTAATTGGGGGCACCAAGGGAGATCAAATCTTTCTCCACCTGCCTCTTACAACTCAGCCGTGAACAATGTTGCGGAACGAACCAAGAAATCCACTTCCATCCTTCGACTCGGGGGATAGTACAATGGAGCTTAGTTAATGGCATGCAACGCTATCGCTCCTTAAGATGGCTAGAGTGAGTTGTTTATAACCTCCAAAGGCGGGGAGCGCACAACTTGAATTGATGAATATATGCGTGTGTACAAATACTCGGGTTATCCGTGCTTATATCTATCAGATCTATTTTGAAGACTTAATAGCCAGAGAAATTACATATAATTTATTGTGAAAACAACCAAAGTAGTTCTGAAATTGAATAAAGTGGAATGATGAACCAAATCCGAATAGCTAAAGCTAAATTTCAAATTTCCGATTGTAATTCAAGCTCAAGAAAACTAGTTAATCGAATTATTTTTATTTTGTTTTGTGAAAACAACCAAATTGAACCTGAACGAACGTCAACAATACGCAAATATAGCGACATAACAGCTTAAGTTATTTTGACTTTCAAACATTCTCCTAAAACCGTGAAATGATGAACCAAAATCTGGTTTCCAGTTGTAATACCCACCCACCTAACTCAATGTTGATTGAAGAAAGCTGCTTATTTGAGCTATTCGAAGTAATTTTATTTACATCTTAAATTTATTATACATCTTGCATTTTACATCACTATGACTAACTATATTTAGACTTTTTGCTGGCACAAATATTATGGCATAACAGCTAAAGTTTGTACCAACACAGCTGAACACACTTTGAAAGCCACTGTTGTAGCGACAACCACCAGCCAGTTTCTACACAGATGTCTCGCAATGCTGCTTGCTATTTACTAATTTTTCAATGAATGCCTTACTACGCCTTGCGACATCTTACGGTAAACTACTTTTTGATTTCCGACGGTTAGATGGCGCCGGTCTTGGGTAAGAATTCACCACTGATTTTTTGTTTCCGCAGCTCACTGCATTTCAAATTTTGTCTCAGGATATTCATCCCTTCCATATGTTATGAACCTGCATAGCTTTTTTCCCCTTCTCACACCAAAAATGACTACCACATTACAAATCATTAAGGAATTGGTACGTATTTCCAAACGCCTGCAAGGGCGTTCCTCGCGTAAAATCAACCACTCGCGGCACCACTACTCTATACAACCTATACACGGGGGCTATGCGATGAACTAGTAAGCCCAGAAGCAGAGATTCCGGTATAGCCCGCTACAATTCCATTTGAAATTTGTTGACAGGCTTTCAGCATTCGCAGCAAACACCGAAATTGCATTCCATTTGGCTTGTTGCTTTATTGAGTAACATGAAAGTGAAACTCGAGTCATGCGCTGTTGGCGGAATATTGAAACACTTTCGTCAACTGAAATGCAAAACCCGATAACTGCCATCGCAACTGAGTTGCAAAAAGTCCTAACTTAAAAGGAATAAAAAATTTAATCTTTGACTAATTTCATGCATTTCATCAAAGTACAACTTTCCACATTGTTTTGAGCAAAATTTTATAAATTGTGTTAGGACTTTTTTCAAATCAGTGATATCGTTACTAACACGCTTTTACAATTAAGATAACTACATGCATATAGAATATAGCAGTTACGTCCTATGCGCCTATGTTTGTGTAAAAGTATCAGTACCGGTTTGCGCTCCTGCCATTTGGGTGTGGTCGCTCTTGTGTATGTGAGCTGTAGAGGGTGCAAAGTGTGCTTGTGTGTATGTAAAGAAGTTTCGGGGTGAGGCCTTGTTTTCAGTGGCTCACCAGCTTTGGGGAGAAAGGGGTCATATCATGCGGCCATGATCATGAAGAATATGTGAAAAATAAACACGTCCGTCCGGCAACGTTGGAATTTTATGCTTAAGTTTTACAAAGAAAAAACAGTCGCACCGGCTTCCATATACCCAATGGAGATCTATGGCATTGAAAGAACAGCGGCAGCATGGTCTCAGATACCAATGTAACGATATTTGGAGGCGATATTGAACGGGATGTATTTGCAGATAAGATGGCCAGGAAAGGTTACGAAATGGACATAAACGATGCGGACAGCTCTGTACAACCATGGATGGATTATATCATTAAAAAAATCGAGGAATATAATATTAGATCGGGCAACGGACTTTCGAAAAGTAAAGTCCTCTCTCGACAAATGAAAATCATACTCTACAAGTCACTTATCGTTCCCGTCCTGCTATATGGGTGCAGAAGCATGGACCTTCACAACATCAGATGAAACGGCTCTGGGAGTTTTCGAGAGAAAAGTTCTTCGAAAGATTTATGGACCTCTACGCGTTGGCTGTGGCGATTACCGAAGAAGATTTAACGATCAGCTGTACGAGCTATACGCAGACATCAACATAGTCCAGAGAATTAAAACGCAGCGGCTGCGCTGGCTAGGCCATGTTATGCGAATGAAAGATGACGCTCCGTCTAAGAAGGTTTTTATAATCGGAACCCGCCTATGGAAGCAGAGGAAGAGGGCGGCCGCCTCTCTGCTGGAAGCACCAGGTGAACAAATATTTAAACTCCCTTGGTGTGACCAACTGGCGCCGGTTGGCAGAGAGAAGGAGCAACTGGCGTGCCTTGTTGGACGGCAATAACCGTTTAAACGGTTAAGCGCCAATTAAGTAAGTAAGTAAAGGGCAACGGACTTGCCGTGAACCAAACGGAATGATTTCCAGCTCTCAAGGTTTTTATGACCATGCTTGCAGAGAAACAGAACTAGCTTTTTACTCAAACTAAACAAATTTGCAGTGTCACCACAGGCCATTGCGTTTGTACTGCTTACAGAGCAGAATTTATTGTACGAGTTTATTTAAGTGTTGGTTATAATATTGTTGGATTCGTCGAGCCTCTTTACATTGGCAAGTAACTCTTTGGATTTTACAAGTTTTCTGTCGAAAATTTTCTATAACATGGTCAACAAAAGTGTATATACCTCTGTTCCCTTGCCATAACTGCAGCTCTTACTCTACCTTTAGTTTTTGCGTAATAGACGCCGAATTAGCTCCGAGGCTGGAAAACTTCCCGGGAACCGTAGCTACTGGCTAAGAGCAACAGCGAACCCTTAAGGGTCATGAGGAGTTCTTTTGACGACACTTTGCAGTGCTGAAAGTCTGTTTGTAGACCCGAACCGTGATGTGGTCACACCCCTTCGTCGTTACACCTATGCACGTCTTCTTCTAGCAATTTTGACTTAAAGTTTTCCTGGCGGTTCGTTTCTATCTCTCCTATTTCTAGCATGACATCATTATTGATCTTGGGACTATACTTCTTCAGGTGCAGATGAATACTGCATATGGTTCTGATTCATCTTGGCAGTGTCCCTTGCTTCTGGCTAAAAATCATTCAATAGGCACTGTCCTACACGCTGAATTGGAAGTTCTCCTAAGTCGCGAAAATAGGAGTATGCAAATAAGTCATTTGGTCGCATACTTGGACACTATAGATTTCGGCACAGTTCGCACAGTGCACTATTACACAATTTTTTATAGTTTTCTTCTTGGCTTCAGATGGTCAAAGGGTCTTGCGAAGCTTGTGACCGACGACATTGCTTCTTTGAAAAAAAACTACGCCCATCTGCTTCGGAACGCAAGTGCTATATTTTTTAAACATTTTCAAAAATCGAATACGTAGAAGAGTCATTTGCATTCGCATAGTGCTTTTCCATGGTCACCCTACTCTTAACTACGCCACTGGTATAATACCTTTGAATAAAATAGGCTGGCACAAACGAGTGTGACAAACCCAAAACTCAAGAGAAAATCTGGAATGCTGCAATGAATTCATTCAATATTTGTTACACTCTCACTTCCTATGCATTAAATATGGCAAAACCCTGCCCCTACGCCTCAGTATATTCTTATAACATGAAATACGTAATCGCATTATGCATGCAACAAAGTCATTCATTGGATAAAGAACTGTTGAAGTACAACGAAAGAGTCTTGGCTACGCTCAACACGTGACTATGCGACACACATACATACATACCTACAAAAGTATCAAAGATTGGCTTTTTTGTTTCATTCAAATTCAATTTGCTGATGAATAGCTAATCATAGCTCATAGCTGAAGAAATGTTACGCGCTGCACTGTTAATATGCCAAATGAATGAAGTGAATTTAAAATTAGACACGTGTCCATCAGTGGAGTTTAACCCTTCTTAAGGTAACGCCCAAGGAATACCAGGCAACCAGAAATTATTAGTTCGTTGTGTTGCATTTATTCGTTGAAAAAATTCCGAAGGTGAAGGATATTGGTTGCGTTTAGTCACGCTTTTTGTTGTATTAAGGGGTGTGTACATTTATGCAGAGTGTGTGTGGTTAGGGGAACTGCTGGAGTGGCGTGTCTTCTCACAGGGAGAGAAAATACCAGCGAGAGCATACAAAATGGGTTTGGCTATGAAAAAGGATACCAGAGAGCAGTGTGTGTGTGTATGGGTGTACACAAATACATAAACCCGAATTTGCATAAATGGTTAATGTATGCCATTATACAGTGACGCGTGAAATAAAATCAGCGAAGAGTGTACAGCTGTTTGATTTGGTTTTACAAAAAGCTTTTTTCAAAAGTAACATAATTTTATATGGGGCAGGGTGGAAATATGAGTTTGGATTACACAGGCCTGCAAGGTTTTTTTATTTCGGATCAGGAAGTCATTTCATTATTAAATGCTCCCTCTATGTCGAGAAAATGCCTAGAATGAAGTCCTTGAAGGCATTTCCCTATCTTAGTGGTGGTAGCTTGGAGTGCTCTCAATGGATTAGCCTTTGGAGTACGCATTTTGAGAATCGGAAAGTCTTTCAATATGCAAATTATTCCCAATCTTCTGCAGTCTTTTCAGAGTATTGAGGATAGACGACGTAAGGCTTACCGTAGGGCGATAACTGGGAAGGCGCTGGAGACACAGGCCTACTGCTGGAGTAGAGATATACGCCGCCGATAAACGCCGCCGACGCCGAATGTCAAAAATATCGGCGCGGCGGCGGCGTCCGGTGCGTTACTATATTTTCTACTCGTTTAAAAAGACTGTTAGGCCATTTCTTGTTCATGTCGAAAATTGGTCGGATATGGTCGAAAGTGTTATCAACGGATGCGCATCACTGCCAGTTATAAGAAACTAATTGAGAAATTTAACGCTTTAACTGTTCAAAAGTTATTTAAAAGAAACAAGCGGACTTTGCATCGCCCAATTCACCAAGTTATTACAACAAAACACTAAACGAAAAGTTATATAATAAATTTATATGCTCACTTTGCATATTTTTTTTTAAATTAATAATTGACAACGAATTCAAATAAAATGACCAAAGGCGAACATGTTTTCAAATTGTCCTCAAGTTGTTAAAAAGCAAATTACCCAAAAAGGTACCGATTTTTTAAAAAAATTGTATATTGCGATTGGCTGAAGGAATAAGCGAAATCAGTGATGCAAAATCCTTTAGTAGGCTCCCAGTGGTTTAAATTCTCCTTTGAAATGATTCTTACCTCATACTTAAGTTGAGGATTTATGTACGTATGAGAAGGATTTGAAAAATCACTTGGGCTTACATTCAAACATCTGTGTTATTTGCGAAACCAACCAATAGCGTCTGATATGTTAATTTTGATTTTCACACTTCATCCTTCAACACCCAAGTCTCCCGGTTTGCGGTTTGACATTTCCAAAAGTTGGCGGCCCTATCCAAAACTAGTCCCTTGGAGTGAATCACATTGATTATAGCCTATCAACCAAGTTTAAATATCACCTACACATTACAAATGTGAATACGTAGGCACATATATTTACTGGCGAGGCTTTGTCCTTCGCAAGAACACTCAAAGTGGTGAAGCAAAAGCTTTCCCAAGACAGTCGAACTAATGACCGTGTGTGCTACTAGCCTAACGTAGTGGACAGTCCATCAAGTCTGAAAACTTAAGCTACGCGGTCATTCATAATGAGCTCTTATATCATAAGGGCGGAAAACAGCAGTTAACATCTTTCAACTTAAAATCGGTCGACTTTCATTCAAAAATGTTTAGGTCAGAAGGTTTTGATTTATCGAAGACTATTGAAATCAATGTTGTGAGCACAAACGTCTGTAAACTTTGGTCTACATTTTAAAAATTTTATCCAGAGTCCTTGTAAAATTTTAATTATGTAGATGCGCTGAGATTATACGATTTTCACCCATGAGTTACGCAATGACATACATTTAGACTGCTTATGATTTCCTTGGCCGAATAGTCACTCTCTAACGTTTTAAGGTGTTTCTCCGGTGTAGCTCGACAGCATAGAGCGACAAAAACTTCCTTTAGAAAATCTTCGGAGCTACATCTAGAGCTTCAAGGAAAGTGACGTCGACGAAGGTACATATGAGTTCGAAGTCTCAGTCTTATAGATTCTGTGCTGGCATATGGTGCAGGGGTAAGGAGGCGTGGTAGCGACTGGTGGTCGGGATTGCTACTGTTCGCACATCGGGAATTGTAGCTCTTATTCATCGGGAATTGTAGCTCGAAAACAGTGGATGCGCCCTGTGCCACGAGAGTTATGAGTATTACTATATCATTAAAGGCAACCGTAAGTGGCCTTTGTGCGTGACCGCCAAGGAGCCACAAATGACGCGACGATTATTAGGATTCAAACCCCAGTTTAAACCACGCTTCGCACGAGATCTACAGGCAAAAGTGTGACCATTTTATGTATCTCTATTTCTTTTCAGCAGACGCAGCAGTACCAATTCCAAAGACCGGGGTTGGTTTTGAAACCTATCTGGAGTAAGTGAACGAGGGACAATTCCTTCGCAAAGGAGCTACCCTGAAAATGTTTGAATGATCTGCGAGATTTTAGGGAAAACCCCCGGATCTTTCCGAAATAGCAAAAACGCTGATTTCCTTAAATACATACAAACAAAACCGCCACCTCCGGTATATAATAGAGCATACGCCGCCGCCGCCGATAAAGTGATCGGCGTAAACCTGTATGCTGGAGTTTGGTGAGAGATTTTCGCTCTGCGTTCAGAGGTATCAAAGAAGTATACACGTTTACAAATTTGAACATAAATTTTAAGTCGTTTTTGTTTACTACGTTTTTAAATTTTATTCAAAATTATTTTAAAATTGAACCAAAAAGGTTAAATTAACTGCTGAAAATATAAAAATAAAAAGTTAAATTTTTTCAACAGATTTTAAGGATATACACACCTTCAGTAGCGCAAGCCATATTGCCTTAGCTACTAATTTTTCCCTCCTTACTGTTCACAGTTACAATGGGCTGGACTATTCTCTTGTAAAATACAATGTCCTGCTTTAACGCCTTACGCTATGCTTTATTCTTAAATCTTTACGCACACACCCATCCATACATTCAACATTTTTAACTGATTTTGACACAATTTATGAAAACAAATTTGTATTACTTTGTGTCTACTGTGGTTGTCGCTGTCGCACACGCCGCATTACAATTACGTCGTAACTGGAAACAACCTTAGTGCACTAGGCGAACAGCAACTTTAGTAGTTAATTTCCTTTACTACGTTTTTATTGCATTACATTGTTGCTAAGGATTATTGCTTTGATTTTACTTTTAAATGTTGATACAATTTGCCAGTGTATGTGTGTATGTTTAGATATGTAGTGTTGGCGTAATTACCTTTTAGGGTGGGCTGTGAGTGTTTTATATTTAGTGCTGGTGATGTCCATGTAGCTGGTGATGATTTCTGAAATATGAGATTCGTACTTGCATTTTGGTTGTTGACGTTAAGTACTAACAAATTTGTATTGTTCATTTTCGGCGAGGGTTGTTTTTTGGCCTCTTTCGCTAAAAGTTTTAAATGCATTTTGATTATCAGGCTTTTAACTTAACTCAACCTTTAGGCTGTATAGCTTCATTGACAAGAAACCTGTGTCTAAAGCAGGACAGAGTGACCATAATTGTAAAAAGGCAACTATCTCGAAAGCTGCAAATAAGAAAGGCTGGGGAAAAAAGCGTTGATACGCCAATAATAGAGGGAAGGGATAAAGTTGGATCTACGTTTTATCAGAGAAGTCCAAAAGAGGTAACGCTCCAACTCCGGCAGTCCCGAGAGCGCGAGTGACGTGGCAAAACAGTCTTTGACTGGTGGGGTGACATAAGATTAACGGCCAAAAGGTCCATTGACGTTATGAACACTTCAAATGTCCATAAGCTTTATTGGCCTTATGACCACTTCGGACCCAGATTTTTCGATATTTCCCTAGAATGGAAAAGAGCGACATGTCCGATAATTAGATGTAAAAGAATATTTATATTTTCATTCGATTGAGCAAAATAATAGCAACAACAATAAAACGTACCTGTAACTCAACAATTGTTAATATTTAATATTTTAATACATGGAGTGCGAAACAAAATAAAAGACCTTTTGGCCACATGAGAAAAGAGTTGAAATTTGACGTTGTGACCATTTCATGTGGTATAACATCAATTGACCATCTGGCCATTTGAAGTGGTAATAAGGTCAATTCATGTTATGGGTGTTGACCCTTATGTCACCGCCTCCCCTGATTTCGGCGCCATTTCGTCATACCTATTTTTTTGGACAACGTCTATCAAGAAGTCCTAGCAGAAGAGTTTTGAAATGGGCGCAAATGCACACTGCACACCACAATGTGTGGCTTTCTTACAGGGGTAGTGATATCACGCTGAGTCTTGAACACGGTATATGCAGCAGAGTGGGAAGGTCTATCCTTCTCAAATCATGTATATATTGGCTTCGGCAGACTGACTTGATCAAACTCGAGGAGTTTTAATATTGGCAACTTGGGAAATCTCGGAAGGTTGTTACTGAAGAAGTGATAGAGGTATCGAACCAGATAATTTTTAAAAGGAAATCCAGGAGCAAAAAGTCACCATGGTGGAATAAGAAGCCAAGTCTTCCGAAAAGACAGGTTATTCCGATTTTTAGTTTGCAAGGGCGGCGAAAAGCAAACTAGTTGGGATGAGCATAGGAAAACTAGGATAAAAAGAAATTCCATGGAAAGTTTTTTGGGCAAACTTCGAATGCTCCTGCGAATCAGCTAGCTTTAGGAAAGTATTTTCGTTGGGTAAAATAGTATTCTTGAGAAGAGTCCCTCGAAGCGCTTCTACACACATATTTCCCATCAGAAGATGGTGCGGGGCGTAATTGGATACTACAACTAAAATAAATGAGCGCTGTTATAACAAATCCAAAAAAGTAAAATGCGGACTTTGGCTGTTTCGCTTCTGACGCATATAAAATAAATTTCTTGTTAATATTCACTTTACTTTGGCTCTAAATGTAAGTTGCCACAGAAATATGTTTAGTTCACGTATGCATACTGTTACGCATAAACAAATTCACATCACATATCACACATGCGCATCCAGGTATTACACACAAGTCGCACGTTTCACTTGTAGAGTAAGGCAGCAGGACAACAGTATCTGTAGCAAGGATGCTGTTATATACTTTATCATCATAGTAGTTCAACTCACATAATTCATGCTGGGTTCATAAGAACATACAAACAACCCCAATTAATTGCATTTCAACGCGTGAAAGTCAAATTCGCGGCAAAAACAGCAACAGAAATACGCTAAATCATCATCATTATACCATAAAATACAAACAAGTATTTATGAGACCTACATTCATTCAAAAATAAATACAACTACAAGTGCTCTTTCCATACATAGTTTGTATGTCATTCATTCACGCAGCGATGTGCTTGTTTGGCTGTCAATAGTATCTGCTTTTTAGTGAGTTTCGGAATTTAGTTAAAAATCCCAACACAGACATCAAGATAGTCCAGCGAATTAAAACGCAGCGGCTCTGCTGGCTAAGCTACGTTAAGCGAACGAGAGATGATGGACCGGCTAAGAAAGTATTTTTATCGGAACCCGCCTATGGAAGCAGAGGAAGAGGACGGCGCCTACTTCGCTGGAATGACGAAGTGGAAAGCGATTTAAATACCTTCTGGTGCGACCAACTGGCGCCAGTTACCTCAGAAAAGAAGTGACTGGCGCCCCTTGTTGAACGGCCACAAGCGCTTAAACGGTTAAGCGTCAATTAAGTAAAGAAGTAAGTAATATGTGTATGTATATTTAGGACATATTTAACATTAGCCGTGTCTTTTTTCACACGCGTATACGTTTACGTTTGCGCGTGGAAAAAAACGCCTATCCTCGCTTAGATAATGCTTGGGAGACCCATCTAGCGGCAGTGGGTAAATAACTACAGCTACAGCAAAGGGTGTGCCGAAAAGCGGAGACGCCACACTCTGATGGTCATAGGGTATAACATATAGCTGAATCAGTTGCAATGAATTTTGGGCACACATAGAATACATAGAATTACGTCCCGATTCTGAGCGTTACCGGTAAAATAGTACCCAGAACACTATGTAACCGAATATCGTTACCAGTTCTTTTATCCGCGATTCTGGCCCAAGTGGTAACGCTGTCATCACCGAAAAACTCACCAGTGTCTGTGGAGAAATTTGAAAGGTAGTTTTCTTCGCTTTCACGTTTGCCACTTTGGTCCATTTGGAACAAAAATGGTCCCTTCCAACACCATTTAGCCCTCTGGTCCCTTTTCTTCAATTTTGGTCCTTTTTAGGCAGTAGCCACGATTGGTACTTTTCTTTGTTTTTCACTCAGGTAAAAATTCACAATATTGCCCAAAAATTGCCACACTTTCGTTAGCCCACATATAATTTTGAATTTACTTTAATGGAACTCTCACCATAAAAAATTGCTCAGTCCATAAAATGTACCAGAACAATAACATTTCACCTAGGATATAATTTATGTCAGGCATTAAAAAGAAAAGTGTTGGCAAACACATTGCCGTTAATTGTTGATGAAATAACCGACTAATCAAAAAAAACCCTTGTTTTAAAATAATATTAATAACGGCTAGATATTTCGATCGGTTATACAACACTATGTTAAATATATGAAAATAAAAATTGCTTCTCGCCTAGCATAGCTTATAGCGAGCACTCTGACGTGAGCCTAACACTTTCAAAACTTATACAAAGAAATTCTATACATTACTTTTCGTTTGGCACGTTGATATTTAAATCTTTCTCACCCAGCTCAATGAGTTCAATGAATTCCAGGACTATTGTGGTGTTAAACCACGCAAGGTAATTGGAAACTAAGTATCTTGGCACAAGAAATATTTTAACTCGAAGACAGAAGGAAGCAAATGCAAAAGAGATTTGATTTCGGAAGAAATGTTTTCTATAAAATTATTCGCGTAGGTGCTAGCAGAACCCCTGAGGCCTGGAATCAGAACTCACACTTACTGTATCTAGGCTCTGATATGAAGTTTAAACGTTAAGGGAAAAAGTAAGCATCTATAAAGATAGCATTAACAAATTGCCTAGTTTCATTTATGATTTACTGAGTTTCCACATACATAGTTCGGCAACACCAGAACGCAAGTTTTGAACCGTTTCTTACTAAAACCTAACTGCACTATACATTTTATTTCATTGCAATCAACAACATAATGCTAGAACCAAGAGCTTTGTGACCAAAACTAGGTTCACAACGTTTGGTTGGTGAAAGACAAAAACTTATCCTATGTCAAATATAGTACCATTTTTGGTTGCATGCACATATATTTGTTTGTTCAGCTTGAACTAAAGGAAAGTCTTCATTATGTTTAGTAAAATTTTATATGGAAACATCCTAAAATTTTGAATTTATACTAATAAAATAAAACAAAAATTTGGTCCTTTTTTTGATGAATTTTGGTCCCAAATGAAAACATGGTGTGGCAACCGTGCTCGGTTTACCGAAAATATCTCACTTGTAGATACGAGGTTAACGAATAAACGGGACGATGTGTATATGCATATTATGCATGATAAGTTTCTACATAGGTATATTGTAATTTATTCTGTGCAAGTACCTAATAGCTATCTTGAGCCAGATAAATAATTTTGCATGTAAATGCAACAACAACGATTTGAGCCAGATAAATCCAGATAGAAGTCTGGTTCAATTTGTGAGCCAGATAATTTGTTAATTACTTCTTTTTAGGTTGGCAACGCGGCCTTTAATATACCTACTTTTTCAAAAATAGATGCCGCTACTTAGCCTTTCGCCGTATGAGTTAAATGAAAAACAGTGGCGACATCTGCCTATCACATTTCACGTGTGCGAAAATTTCACGACATCTGCTTCTCAAGTCTCTCAATGATCCAGAGCATTCCCGTGAGAATTGAGCGTGAGCCGGAGCTGTAAAACTCACTGAATGCGGCAAATATTAGCCGTGTTTTTTAACACGCGTATATCCGTTTACGCTTAAACTTTATATTGACTGCTAAGGGACAAACTATAAATACACCTCTGAAATTGCTGCGCATAAATAAATTTTGTCCTACTAAATTTCAATACGCATTATACTCATATACTGAAATATGTGTCTTTGTTTCACCCTCTACACTAATTCTATGTATTCTATGTGCTATGTGTGTCCACAATTCATCGCAACTGATTCAGCTATATGTTAAACCCTATGGCCATCAGAGCGTTGCGACTACGCTTTTCGGTACACCGTGTTGCTGTAGCTAGTTGTTTAACCACAGCCGCTAGATGGGTCTCCTAAGCATTATCTAAGCGAAGATACGCGTTTTTTACACGCACAAACGAAACGTATGTGTTAAAAAACTCGGCTATAAACAAATATGCATAGCAAGAGGCAACACTTTTTACTATTATTTTTACTTATTTGCGTTTACAATTCTTTATTTTTCAGTTTTGCCTTTTTCTACACAACAGCTGTTGTGTGGTTATTTCGATGTAACCACCTACTTTTGTGGGTAAAAAATTATCCGGCTATTTTCGTGGGTATAATACCAAAAGTGTGTAAAAGTTGCCGCATGATTTCATTGTTTTGTTGTTACCACACTAGAATCAGGGCGTTAGTGTAGAGGGTGAAACAAAGACACATATTTCAGTTACATCTGAGTATAATGCGTATTGAAATTTAGTAGCACAAATTTTATTTATGCGCAGCAATTTGAGAGGTGTATTTAAAGTTTTCGCTTAGCAGTCCATATAAAGTTTAAGCGTAAACGCCGCGTAGTATAGAGAAGTAAAAAAAAACACAGCTATTATATACAGTTTGGCTTTTTTCTGCAAATTATATTATTACTTAAGCTGTTTTGCCATAAAAAACGCTTACAAATGACTTTGGCTGTTATTTCTTGTGGCCACAGCTTATGTTCTACTTTCTACTGTTGTTGGTGTAAGTGCTTAACCGTTTGAAGGATTCCCAGTATTTAGTCAGGATAATGATAAATGAAACAGCTAACTAAGTCACTCTGTCAACACGTCATTAAGCTGCATTTCACAGGGTGACATTTCGCTGATGCTACCGGACTGTGCTACAGTTTGATCCGGGCTAAAAGTTCATCGTTTGAACGACATCCGGTATTTTGTCAGTATAACAACATTCAGCTAAGCAAATTACTTTTTTAGTATGAATTCGGAATGTATATGCATATGTGGCAACAATTAATAACCACCAAAGGGTCTTTGGCACAAATAAACTTTGTTCGTTTCTAATTGACCTAAAGACGGGATTGGGGCAAAAGTCTGCCCTTTAATTTTAAGCATGGGTATATTGAGAGGAGCTTGGAATTTTTTTTCCGATCCTTCCAAATACAGCCGACTTTATTTGTTGTAACTTAGTTATTTGGCATCCCATTTTTATGCTCAGCTGAGCAGAGCTCACAGAGTATATTAACTTTGTTCGCATAACGATAATCCTAATGGCATAAACTAATCGAGATATATATAGACTTCTATATATCAAAATGATGTGGGTGAAAAAGAAATTCATTTAGGCATGTCCGTCCGTCCGTCTGTAAACACGATAACTTGAGTAAATTTTTAGATATCTTGATGAAATTTGGTATGTAGGTTCCTAGGCACTCATCTCAGATCGCTATTTAAAATGAATGAAATTGGACTATAACCACGCCCAATTTTTCATATCGAAAATTTCGAAAAACCGAAAAAGTGCGATAATTCATTACCAAAGACGGTAAAGCGATGAAACTTGGTAGGTGCGTTGACCTTATGACGCAAAACAGAAAATTAGTAAATTTTTGGACAATGGGCGTGGCACCGCCCACTTTTAAAAGAAGGTATTTTAAAAGTTTTGCAAGCTGTAATTTTGCAGTCGTTTGAAGATATCATGATGAAATTTGGCAGGAACGTTGCTCCTACTACTATATGTGCGATAAATAAAAATTAGCAAATTCGGATGACGAACACGCCCACTTTAAAAAAAAATTTTTTTAGGTCAAATTTTAACAAAAAATTTAAAATCTTTACAGTATATAAGTAAATTATGACACCATTCAACTCCAGAAATAATATGGTGCAACCGAATACAAAAATAAAACAAAATCACAAAATGGGCGTGGCTCCGCCCTTTTTCATTTAATTCGTCTAGAATACTTTTAAGGCCATAAGTCGAACTAAATTTTACCAATCCTTCTGAAATTTGGTGTGTGCATAGATCTATGACGATAACTGTTTTCTGTGAAAAACGACGAAATCGGTTAAAGCCACGCCCAGTTTTTATACACAGTCGACCGTCTGTCCTTCCGCTCGGCCGTTAACACGATAACTTCAGCAAAAATCGACATATCTTTACTTAACTTAGTTCACGTACTTATTTGAACTCACTTTATCTTGGTATAAAATATGGCCGAAATACGACTATGACCACGCCCACTTTTGCGATATCGAAAATTACGAAAAATGAAAAAAATGCCATAATTCTGTACCAAATATGAAAAAAGAGATGAAACATGGTAATTGTATTGGTCTATTGACGCAAGATGAAACTTTAGAAAAAACTTTGTAAAATGGGTGTGAAACCTACCATATTAAGTACAAACAAGTAAGGAAGGTTAAGTTCGGGTGTAACGAACATTACATACTCAGTTGAGAGCTATGGTGGCAACATAAGGGAAAATAACCATGTAGGAAAATGAACCGAGGGAAACCCTGGAATGTGTTTGTATGACATGTGTATCAAATGAAAGGCATTAAAGAGTATTTTAAGAGGGAGAGGGCCATAGTTCTATAGGTCGACACCATTTAGGGATATCGCCATAAAGGTGGATCAGGGTTGACTCTAGAATTTGTTTGTACGATATGGGTATCAAATGAAAGGTGTTAATGAGGGTTTTTAAAAGGGCGTGGTGGTAGTTGTATATGTGAAGGCGTTTTCGAGATATCGACCAAAATGTGGACCAGGGTGACCCAGACCATCATCTGTCGGGTACCGCTAATTTATTTTTATATGTAATACCACGAACAGTATTCCTGCCAAGATTCCAAGGGGCTTTTGATTTCGCCTTGCAGAACTTTTTAATTTTCTTCTACTTAATATGGTAGGTGTCACACCCATTTTACAAAGTTTTTTTCTAAAGTTATATTTTGCGTCAATAAACCAATCCAGTTACCATGTTTCATCCTTTTTTTGTATTTAGTATAGAATTATGGCATTTTTTCATTTTTCGTAATTTTCGATATCGAAAAAGTGAGCGTGGTCATAGTCGGATTTCGGCCACTTTTTACACCAATACAAAGTGAGTTCAAATAAATACGTGAACTGAGCTTAGTAAAGATATATCGATTTTTGCTCAAGTTATCGTGTTAACGGCCGAGCGGAAGGACATGGCTCAATCAAATTTTTTTTCGATACTGATGATTTTGATATATCGAAGTCTATATCTATCTCGATTCCTTTATAACTGTACAAACCAACCGTTATCCAATCAAAGTTAATTTACTCTGTGAACTCTGCTCAACTGAATATAAATATAATATCCGAGCAGGCTCTTCGTGAAAAGTCTAGACCCTTGGAGAAATATGCGAACGATTCAACAGAGAGTATAAAAGCAGCGCAAGCTGAGCAATAATCAATCAGTTTGATTTTAAACGCTATAATTGACGAACGCAAGTATTGTAATTGTGTAGTACTGCTGCCAAAATAGTGTAAATAAAGAATATTTTGCTATACTGAATACACGAGTTATTTATTCAACAGGTCAGAGATTAGAACTATAACAAGAAGTGCGGAATACAAACAATTCCCAAAACTCACAACAGTAAGCTCGTGCCAAAAAACAAATGGTGATAACCCAAAAAAATATCATATAATCACTTTTCTATCAACGTTGAATCACTGTTGCGGACTGAAATCACTATTAGGAGCTGCAGCGCTTCCAAATATGAAATTTTAGCCCTAACCTAAAAAGAATCATAGGACTTTCATAGATATATTAATATAGGGAGTTTTAGTTATTTTGGCAAACTGAATACCTCCGTAAGATATAGTTTAGATATAAATGACCAATTTTTATAATTTTGTAGTCATGAAAGCAACAATTTTTTTTATGTGCTAATATCTTGTTGTTGTTGTTGTTGTTGTAGCGATAAGGACACTCCCCGAAGGCTTTGGGGAGTGTTACCGATATTGATGGTCCTTTGCCGGATGCAGATCCGGTACGTTCCGGTACCAAGCCCGACCAAATCGGGTATGATGTGTTATGACTACATGCGACCTTCTTGGCCATAACGCCATCCCACCCCCTAGATCCATGAGAAGTTCGGGGTCGCCAGAGCTTCCGCTGATAATGAAACAGGATTCGCCACGGATAGGTGAGGTTGACAATTGGGTTTGGAGAAGCTATATATTGCGATGGCAACCTGAAAAGTTTGCGCTACACAACCCCTTGCATCTGGCACTTTAGTCGCCTCTTACGAAAGGCATACCTACCTCGGGTATATTCTGACCCGCTAACCCGCTGGAAGACGTCTTCTACTTCTTGTAAGAGTGCTTCGCCCCTTCCAATAGGTGTTATCACCCAAAAATAGTCTGCAATATCCTCTAACGAAGGTCAAGGAAACTGCAGTTTCGAAGGGTTGAACCGAAGAGACATGTGAAAATTTCGCATCCTGTATGGGAAAAGCACGATTGTAAGTGAAATGTGTGGACAATGCAGGGAGAGAAAATAGGGGAAAGGAAATGAAAATCAAGAAAAGAAATGTAAAAAAGGAAAGGAAAAGGGAGGACCGAAACCAGACTGAGGCCAGAACCGAAAGCAGAGCCCACACCGAAACGGAACTTCTTCAAATTAAGAGTATAGAAAGCGAAACAGTAGCATGCAGCTTTCTAAAATATAGCTTTGGATCGACTATGCGTACAATTAATCGGCGAGGATACATTTTTCTCGAAGACGGTGGACGCATTTTTCTCGAAGGCCTGTTGAAAATGTTTTGAGAAGGTTAGCCTGCTATCCAGCCTCACCTCTTGGTATTTCGTAAAGTTTAGTGATTTTACTTGTTAGCGCCCAGCGATAATATGTGGGAATTCGTCTTATTTTAGTCGTCGATATTTTAGGAAGTCCCTTTATACGAAAAGTTGATACGGGTCAAGCATATCATCTAACCCGACATAGCTAAAGCTATTTTTGACATGTTGCTTTGTGAAAGGCTGCCTTGGCTTTTCTTGCAACCACAATTGTTTACCTCTCTAAGATCTTTTGCAAGGCATTAAGTAATTGCACTCATTCCTTAAGTGGCGCATAGTATTTTCCACCGTATCGTCCATCGCTTGCTTAATATAGACTAACTTTCGAGCTCCTGCTTCTGTAACAGTACAGGACGTTGTAGTATCAACAACTCTCATTAGAGCATCTCTTCCAATTTAAGGTGAGCAGCTCTTTACTATTCCTACAAATTGACGAACATAGCATTTTCATTGCAGCAATACGCTCATAGGACTTGACTGCCGAGGAGCAACCGCGTTTCAGAGAAAGTTTCGGCTGCTTGTTCGCTTGAGTCGGGCACCTTTGGTCTACTACCACTTCTTCTATACCTCGGCCACTCGAAACTTTTTCGAATACGTCCCAAAACTAAGACAAACGCAATTCCAAAACTGTGCTGAAATAAGCCTTAAATTATTTCGAAAACAATCCTTAAATCCAGCAAAAGCAATCCGGAAACAGCTTCATAACCATCCAGAAATTTTTTCATGAAATTATTTCCAAATAATTCCGTAGTAGTCCTAAAATGATCAGGAAATAGTGGCGAAATAATACGGCATTGTGAGAAGTTGATCCCTAAAATATACTGAAATCTTTTCTGGAATAATCCGGGGTGGGTTCCGATATAATCACGGTAGGTTGAACTCTCCGGCCAATAAAGACCTCACAAAGATTGAATGTGTTTACAGCGTTATTAAATCAATCCTAAATATTCTGGAGATATTTCCGAAATGATATATCAGTGGAGAAACTATCGTTTCAATATGTTCACCAAACAGTTCCGAAAAGATTACTGAATTGGTTTCGAATTTATTCGAAAATTCAGATTAAAAACAATTGGTCCCAGTAAATTATACGACCTCTTTAAATAAAATTTCTTCTTGATAATTTATTATTTTTAAGGCAAAACAACTATTTAACATTTCAAAAATTAAATAATAATTTATCGAAACGTTCTGAAGAAGAAGAATTGGAAGTTGGGCATGATTGGTTATTTATACTACAGGGAGTTTTATCCACCCACAGCCAAACTAAAAAGGAAAAAAAGGAATTAATTTACTGAATAAATAGATCCACAATTTTATTTTACAAAACCTACATTGACCAGTATTACAGGCATATTTCAACCATTCACATTTACTTGGGAAAGTGCAAAATCCTTTGTCACTATACGCACAGATGGTTTCATTTGGTGCTTGTGAGCAATCATTTGCGCAAAAGGTTGACATGCTTCTTTGGATACCTCTTCAATCACTATTTATAGAATATATAAAATATAATTTAAGTTATATATAATATAATTCAAGAAACTTACTGGGGCGATCCTCTTGCCAAAGATCACAGTTTTGTTGTTTGAAAAAACACCTGTTCACAAAAAACTGCACTGGTTCTTTTCGTTTAGGTACCATACCAAATCTATTATTACGTTCGCACAATAATTAATATGACCTGGTCTACATGAAGGAGGCTGGTGGTGGTTTAGATGATGTTAAACCTGATATTGGATCACCCAACACAACTTGCACCGCAAATGTAGCCGATAGCGCTAAAGAACAAAACACTTGAACAGAAATCATTATCGTACTGAATTCGCTGATCGGTTGAGCTTTTATTAAGAAAGAATTTAAGCCACTTGTTTGCATTGTACCCAAGTATAAGCGGTATGCTTATTTCATGAGAAACTTTTATGTTAAATAATTTTGTATTAATGTGCATATGATTTTTTATATTTGTACGAGTGGTGAGCAAACTTACAACACCTTTTCTATCTCGGTTGTTCACACATTAAAAAAAAATTAGAAATTAGAATGAGCGAAAAACGAATCTTTAGAAGCCATAAAACGTAAACGCGTTTGCACTGGAAAGAGTTCTTTTGGGATCTCCAAATAAGCAAAAGATATTGTTCTGTCGCTGACCTAGTGATATGCGTTATGATCAGAAATCCGAAATGACTCATTTAATTACTCTTGTTTGATCCTTACTTCTCGAATTCTCCGTCTTGGGCTTCTGCAATTTAAATGCCTTTCATTCATCTGCTTAAGTCCATGCTATTTAATGTTGGTATGGAAACCGTTAATCTGACCAGTTTGTAGGAAAAATTTAAATATTGGGAAAGGGTCTAAGTCTCCTACGAAATTATTATAATTATTATAACTCTACACAAATTATTATAACTATCAAATCTATTCAAATATATGAGATTAGTTATTCTAGTAACGCAGAGCTCAGTTAGTCGTGTCTCATCATAACTGTTCCAAAATTTCTCGCTCTCGTGCACCTCAAGGAAGCACAAAAAAGCCAACTTTTAAAGTTCTGATGCGAAGCTTCATTATCTTCCAATATAGCGTCGGAAAAAAATTATATCGTCTAGAATTAAATTAAAGTAAATTGAACTGAAGCAAAGGAAGAAATAAAAAATCCCGAAAAAATCCGGAAATTTTTCGAACGAATCTTCCAAACGATAGGGACATCCATCACAATTCAAGCTAGGCAGGAAATCCAAATCCTTATTCAGAAAATTCCTTCTTCTAACTTCGAAAGTGATGTACAATTGAACACATACAAAAAATTTTAACTGTGTTTATACTTTTCGGAGTAATATCAAAACTAATTCTGGCGTACTTTCAATTTGGCACCAAAATAGTGCAATATGAGATTTTTTTTGCTGTATTATACAGTATTACAATTTTTGGAGTAATCTGAACATTAATTTGTAGTTGTTGCTCGTTGTATTGAGTAGTGTGCTAGTAACATAATACGCCACTCACACCAAACGCCATGGGTTCATGTCCCGGCCGTAGCAACATTGAAAATTTACACTTTTTATACTCAGCGTGCTTTGCACACAGAGTATATTAACATTGATTGGATAACGGTTGGTTTTACAGGTATAAAGGAATCGAGATAGATATAGACTTCCATATATCAAAATCATCAGTATCGGAAAAAAATTTTGATTGAGCCATGTCCGTCCGTCCGTCTGTCCGTTAACACGATAACTTGACTAAATATTGAGACATCTTCACCAAATTTGGTACACGAGCTTATCTGGACCCAGATTGATAGGTATTGGGCGAAATCGGATCATAACCACGCCCACTTTTTATATATATAACATTTTGGAAAACAAAAGAAACTGATTATTTAGTAAATATACACATGAATGTTGAAATTTGACGTGTGGAGTGAAATTGACTCTTGATAAAAATTTGAAATTTTTTTTAAATGGGCGTGGCACCGCCCACTTGTGATAAAATCAATTTTACAAATATTGTTAATCATAAATCGAAAATCGTTAAACATATCGTAACAAAATTCGGCAGAGAGGTTGCCTTTACTATAAGGAATGTTTTGAAAAAAAATTAAAATCGGTTAAGGACCACACACAACTTTTATATAAAAGACTTTTAAAAGGGTCGTAGACGAAAATGATAAGCTATATCTTATGCGAAAAAGAGTTTTGTATCAATAGAATTTTACTTTCTAAATTGAATAATGTTATAATAAATTGGAAAACACTACAATTTTTGAAAATGGGTCTGGCACGCCCCTTTTTTGTCTAAGCAATTTTCAATGTTTCGGGATCCATAACCCGAAACAAACAACAACAGCATTTCATGTGTACAGCTGGGTATGTAATGTTCGGTTTCACCCGAACTTAGACTTCCTTACATGTTTTGTGTAAAGTTTGGAGTTTTTATTTCAAAATCAGAAAAAAAGTTCCGAAATTTTTAACTTGATTTGTAATCCCTGAATTTATATGTGAGGTCGAATGTCAGAAAATATTTACACTACTATTAAGTATCTCTCATAAAATTTTTATTTTTATTCACTGAAGCTTTTGTACCCTATGCGTTTTTGTAGGGTATCAGAGCTTAAATAGAATGACCGACTGTGCTTTTTATACCTTTGATGAAAATGAAATGGTATATGAACTTCGTCACGAATCTCAAAATTGTAAGTCCTTAAAGGAAAATAGATAGACCCATGGACCCACCAAAAAGTATACCGAAATGATCCGGATGAGGAGCTGAGTTGATTTAGCTATGCCCGTCTGTCTGTTTGTATACAAACTTGTCCTTCAATTTTTAAGATATCTTGATAATTTGGTAAGCGGGAATATTTAGGTGTTCGATTAGACAGTTGTCGGAACCGACGGTGTGGTCCATAGCATATATCCCCCATACAACCGATTTTTCAGAAAAGAGGATTTTTGTCATATCTTCCTCAATTTATCAGATTGAAGTTTCAACCATTACCATATGCTTTCGTATATTGTACATATTGTTGTCTGAAAAATGGATGACATATATCCCATACAACAGATTGTTCAGATAAGCAACTTTTCGTTATTTCTGCCCATTTTAATAGCTGAAACCTTCAAATTTCAGCAAATGCTTACGTTTATGTCATATATTGTTGAAATAAGTGATTCATTGTCATAGCTATGTATTTCATGCAGACCACAAAAAATGCGAAACTTTACATCCTCACACAACTACCTACCTATTTTTATACTCAGTTTAGCAGAGCTCACAGAGTATATTAACTTTGATTGGATAACGGTTGGTTGTACAGGTATAAAGGAATCGAGATAGATATAGACTTCCATATATCAAAATCATCAGTATCGAAAAAAAATTCGATTGAGCCATGTCCGTCCGTCCGTCCGTTAACACGATAACTTGAGTAAATCTTGAGGTATCTTGATGAAGTTTGGTATGTAGGTTCCTGGGCACTCATCTCAGATCGCTATTTAAAATGAACGATATCGGACTATAACCACGCCGATATCAAATTCGACGAAAAAGTGCGATAATTCATTACCAAAGACGGATAAAGCGATGAAACTTGGTAGGTGAGTTGAACTTATGACGCAGAATTGAAAATTAGTAAAATTTTGGACAATGGGCGTGGCACCGCCCACTTTTAAAAGAAGGTAATTTAGAAGTTTTGTAAGCTGTAATTTGGCAGTCGTTGAAGATATCATCATGAAATTTGGCAGGAATTTTACTTATCTATGCATAATAAAAATTAGCAAATTCGGAGAACGACCACGCCCACTTTAAAAAAAATTTTTTTTAAGTCAAATTTAAAAAAAAAGTTTATATATTTACAGTATATAAGTAAATTATGTCAACATTCAACTCCAGTAATGATATGGTGCAACAAAATACAAAAATAAAAGAAAATTTCAAAATGGGCGTGGCTCCGCCCTTTTTCATTTAATTTGTCTAGGATACTTTTAATGCCATAAGTCGAACAAAAATTGACCAATCCTTTTGAAATTTGGTAGGGGGCTTAGATTCTAGGACGATAACTGTTTTCTGTGAAAAAGGGCGAAATCGGTTGAAGCCACGCCCAGTTTTTATACACAGTCGACCGTCTGTCCTTCCGCTCGGCTGTTAACACGATAACTTGAGCAAAATTCGATATATCTTTACTAAACTCAGTTCACGTAATTATCTGAACTCACTTTGCATTGCTATAAAAAATGGCCGAAATCCGATTATGACCACGCCCACTTTTTCGATATCGAAAATTACGAAAATGAAAAAATGCCATAATTCTATACCAAATACGAAAAAAGGGATGAAACATGGTATTTGGATTGGTTTATTGACGCAAAATATAACTTTAGAAAAAAACTTTGTAAAATGGGTGTGACACCTACCATATTAAGTAGAAAAAATGAAAAAGTTCTGCAGGGCGAAATCAAAAGTCCTTGGAATCTTGGCAGGAATACTGTTCGTGGTATTACATATATAAATAAATTAGCGGTACTCGACAGATGAAGGCTGGGTCACCCTGGTCCACATTTTGGTCGATATCTCGAAAACGCCTTCACATATAAAACTACCACCACTCCCTTTTTAAAACCCTCATTAATACCTTTAATTTGAAACCCATATCGTACAAACAAATTCTAGAGTCACCCCTGGTCCACCTTATGGCAATATCTCGAAAAGGCGTCCACCTGTAGAATTATGGCCCTCTTAAAATACTCTTTAATACCTTCCATTTGATACACATGTCATACAATCACATTCCAGGGTTACCCTAGGTTCATTTTCCTACATGGTGATTTTCCTTACTTTGTCTCCATAGCTCCCAACTGAGTATGTAATGTTCGGTTACACCCGAACTTAGCCTTCCTTACTTGTTTATTTGTATTTATCTTAAAAATTGCTTAGGTATGCACATCTGTTCACTATATATTTCATATCTTATACATCCGATTATTTGGATATTACGAATGGGATAAGATTAGTGATCAGCCTCGTACATGAAAGGTGAAGTCTTTTTCACAGCCGAAGACAGTCCCGTCCTTACTCGTTTTATTTATATTTTTGAACTTTCTGTAGGTTATCTTCGAAAATAGATTTCTACTAAATCTATCTCGTTTCCAATAGAATGCGCTGGTGTGTTATATATATTTTTATACTGCTGACATATATTTACATATGTATACCTACTCTGAAATAAAAAAACCTGAAATTCTTTGAAGAAAGTGTGTGTGTTCGGATCTTTTTAACAATAATTGCAAACGTGGATGAATTGAAGTATACTTTGTAAACAAATTTTTGAGAAAATCGATAAACCCGTAAGGTACCCTACATATTTTTTACAACTTTCATGGAAATATCCGATTTAAGTTACAATATTTGAAGGATGAATAAAAGTTCCATAGCCTGAATTTTCGCTTTTGCTTAACTGTAATATATTGTTACAAAGGTATGTGCGTCTGTGGCAACTATTAATAACCACCAAAGGATCTTTGGCACAAAGTTTATTTATCGTTACCAAATGACCTAAAGACCGGATTGGGTTAAAATTATATGGCCGAATTTTCTTCGTTGTAACTTAGTTATTTAGCACCCCATTTTTAAAATGTATAGATCGCTAGCCTTTACGCGTGGAACCGCACGCAAGGAGAAAATGAAATATATGGGCTATACACGTTAGCCTACTTATCATTTTTTTGTAATTGAGTAAAAAAAAACTAAATGAGCTGATAACCTGATAGGATCCCCAAATGATCCAGAAATTATCCAGAAGAAGCCACGAAATGACCCCTACGCTATCACGGACGGATCCCGAAAACCATCAAGAAATGCTCCGGAAGGGTCTCCAAAAGTTCCCGGAATAGTCCCAAAAAAGTCCCGAAATGACCCCGACGGATCCTGAACGGATCCCGAAAATTAACCAGAAATTATGCCCGAAGGGACCCCAAATGATCCCGCAAAAATCACGAAATGACCCGACGGGATCCCGGACCATCCATAAATGATGCCGAAAGGCTCCCCAAATTGCGTATTACTCCCAAAAAAGTACCGAAATGACCACGACGAGATTCCTGATGCATCCCGAAAACCATCCAGAAATTATGCCGGAAGGGACCCAAAATGATACCGAAAAAATCACGAAATGACCCCGACGGGATCTCGGACGGATCCCGAAAACCATACAGAAATGATGCCGGCAAATACCCAAAATGATCCCGAAATAGTCCCGAAATGACTCCGACGGGATCCCGGACGAATACCGAAAACCATCCAGAAATGATGCCGTACCCCAAATGATCCCGAAATAGTCTCGAAATTACCCCGTCGGAATCCCGGACGGAACCCGAAAATTATCCAGAAATGATGCCGAAAGGGTTCCCAAATGATCCCGTATTAGTCGCGGGAAAAGTCCCGAAGTAACCCCGACGGGATCTCGTACGAATCCCGAAACTCATCTAGAAATGATGCCGGAAGGTACCACAAATGATCCCGAAAAGTCCTGAAATGACTCCGGCGGGATCTCCAACGGATCCTGAAAAAAATCCAGAAATGATTCCGGAAGGGACCCCAAATGATCCCGAAAAAGTCCCGAAATGACCCCGACGGGATACCGGACGGATACCAAAAGCCATCCGGATATGATGCCTCAGGAATGCAGGTCAGCAAGATGATCCCTTAATAACGTCCTAGTTTATTTATGACTGTTGCGCGATGGGATCATCAAACGAATCTCAGAAGTGCAGAAATGTATTTCCGGAAGGGATCCATGAGCCCAAAAAAAATGATCTCCAGAAATGAGGTCTTCGAGAATTTAACTTAAAAAAATTTTTTTTACCTCCGATGACGTAGATCGCTGAGCGGTACAATCTCGATAAAGCCTATCTAGAAGTGATGCGTGCGGAAGGTACCATCGATCTCGAGTATTAATTCCTGAATAGAGTCTCGATATGATGTAGAGATAGATGAGTTTCTTACTATCATTATATGAAAATTGTTAATGGTCTATTATGAAGAAAGATGAATGAATATTAAACAAACTTAAACGCAAACGAAATTGACGGTCCCCGATATGAGTATTGATAAAAGTCGCGCAATAAAAATAAATATTTACCCTACGGGATTCCTGCTGGGCGGGGTAAATATATCCGAGAAAATTATCCGTCGGATATGGATGCCCCTAAGCAGTGTCCTCGAGAAAAGATGTCGCGTAGAGGGTCCTCTTTTAAATGATCCGTGCGAAGGATGTATGTCCCTAGAAAGGTAGCGGCGTCTGAGGGTATCCAGAAATGATCCCGAATCATTACCGACAAACGACGGGATCGCAGTTTTATGGATCGCCAAATAACTATTCGCGGCGAAAAAGTCGGCTGCAGTAAATGAGCGCCATGGGGCGGTATCGTCGTTGCGGACGGGATGCTGCGCAAACTATCATCCAGAAAGTAAATGCATGCGGAAAGAGAAAGGGGGACCGCTCACCAATCATTCCGTCGAAACAAGTCCGGTTGTTTCGAATATGAGGCGTCATATCGGGATCGCGAAAATCATCCTTACTGTAAATTGTCAGGAGGGGTCCCGAGCATAGGCGCCTGAAATGATCGAGTTCAACTATGATCGTGGAGAAAAAGAAAAATAAAGAAAAAAGAATAGGGGAAGTAGATAAAAAAAATATAAAAAAAAATAAAAAAGAAAAGGGGGGAAGATTTTACAGGACGAAGACTCATTACCAAGATTTCTGCTGAGTAGGGTCGTCGCTATAAATAGATTCCGATATGAGGCGGGAAATAAGTGCGCCAGTTAAATGACCGCTGCAAGGGATCGTCGGTACGGATGTCTGCGAGATATATTCATCCAGAAATGTTATCTGCTGCGGAATGGGTCCAAAATCATCACTCCGAAAAAGTTGCGCCATAAATATACCCGATGGTGGGATCCGGGCTGAGATCGGATCGGTGCAGAAACCTATATGATAGATTATTGATTCGCGGTTTAAGGAGTCGGCTCTGAATTATATGTTCTGCTAATATGTATCCTGATAAAAATAGTGCGCCGGTGAAAGTCGCGGGATCGATTGACCCCTGACAGGAGACAGCTCGTTATTCGGGATGCGACCGGTAAAACCAATTGGCAGAAATTTATCGTGCCAAGTAAGTAGCCCCCGTAAAAGTGATCCCGAAAAAGTCCCCCGTAAGGTTTATTGGCGCCGAATGAGCGCCCGACGGGATCCGGGCGGTACGGTATGGCCGTTAAAGCTCTAATCCGTGAAAAAGATACGCTGCATACATGGTTCTTCGAAATGTACGAGTCGCTTCGAGTGGTCTATTTCCAAATAAGTGAATCTTTAATTATTTACAGCCCTATGTGAATTATTTAGGGCAGCGTGAGTCGGCTTGGAGCGAATGTTAGTGTCTATGGCCTATATAAACATGCAATGTATTAATGGGCTATATTATAAATAAGTCGTGCTAATAAAATACATGATTGAGGTATGGGGGCGGATTGGCTTGTGAGTATAAGAAGAGAGGTTCACGTCACTGATTTTTTTACTTCAAAAATGTTTGGATCTCGGATCTGTGTTATGGGCCAGATAGCCAAATGATATATCTGAATGTTAGGTAGTTAAAATTTACTATTGAGTTAGTACACAATTTATAGATTGGGCACCAGTTTGGTTGTGGGAGGGGAGGCTGGAGGTTGGGGTGGGGATGGAGGGTGTCAATGCTGTGGCTCACTTCTGTTAAGCCCTCGAACTGGTTCAGCACATTAGAGTTTGTAACTGATTGGTAGAATGTCCTATGATATGAACGTAAAGTTCATTTATATTATTTATTTTATTTAAAATTAAGTAGTCAGGACTCGCAAAACAGAAGCGGTCGACCGTGCTAAAAATTTTACAGGTAAGATTAGTATATTATTATATGGCATTCAACAATATTCTATTATAGCTTAGGAAAAGATCTATATTATGTTATTCGAATGGATATAATTCTATGTGTTCCCCAGTGGCGAGGTCATCGTGAGGAGGCGTCAGAAGGGAGGCTCTACCGCGAGGTCGCTCTTAGACAAAGAGTAGCTACTGTGTGCGCCATGATAGGGTTGCTGGGGCGCGAGGGCGTGCTACATAAAGGAAGGCCGGGATGCCGTGCTAGACTAGAGGGGAAGTGCAGGAGTTGCAAACTGATTGTAGAAGTACCAAGATGTGATCCAAAATAGCCATAGGATTCCTTGTATACGATATCGTGGCCATTGTTTTGCCATTGACACTCCAGTCTATTGCTCCTTATTCGCCTACGGTAAGAAATAATAATTCGCAGCTTTAATAAAAGATAAATTATGGCTTGTATGTCTCATAAGTTGTTTCAGATTAGGGCGGATTACTTGTCATTACGTCATAGATGCAATACAGTACATTCTCAGTGACTGATCTGCTATTATCTTAGTAGTTCTATTGTATGTGTGAGGCACTACAGAATAAGGTCAGTAGGGGGTATTGGATATGTTATGTAGGCACGATTGTCGACTTACTTAAAGTGGGGTAAAATAAAAGAGAAGCAGTAGTGTCTGGAGAACCCTGAGGTAGTTGACGACTGCTAAAAACAATCGGCTGAGAGAGGGTCATACAGAATTCTAATCATCTCCTATAAAATTGAGCATCTTGGATGAAAGTCAATGAATAACCGCCCGAGGTAACTATTTCTCTCCTCGCGTGGCGGTTTTCCATAGATGGCGTAAGACGTTATATAGAAGTAAGGAAGTCTATTTCTGTATGGTGGTAAGGTGGAGACTTTGAGTGCAGCGCGAGTTAAAAGGAGCCTCAACGTAATGTCGGATAATATCAAAAATAGTGCATTTGAGATCTTGCTCTGGACACCTTAGAGGGGGGAAGCGATTGACTCAAGACGGGCTT
>JARSSU010044668.1:0-22741 GCA_029619165.1 Eurosta solidaginis
ATGTAAGCGCAAGGTAGGTGTCACTGTTAGCGGTGCTGTTTGCTATAAGTGTACGATATGTAGTAATAGTGAATGTTACGTAAGCTTTGTCACTACACCAGCGATGGGCAAAACGGCTCGTATGAGCCTTTTGCTCATACGGGCACGCTTTGCACATTTAAGTGCTACGCGAGGGACGACCAGGTGCAGGTATGTGGGGCGAAGAACACAGGAAGAGAATAATATACAAACACACATAAGATTGATAAGAGAGAGTATTTGGCCTTATACATATGTGGAAAATGAGCTGCACCGCTCTTATTATGTTCAAATTATTAGCGTTTAGGATAAACTAGCCTTTACCGCGGCTTCACTCGCACTAAAGGCCACAAATATACCGCCCTTGTGATTCACAACTCGAACTGAATTTTCAGTTGTAATTTTAAGTTCCTTTATGAGTCAAATCATAAACAAAGCGCAGTTTTAAAATTAGAAAAATGGTCGCCGTAATTAAACACACATGCAACACATGCTCCAACAATTTTTGCTGTGTGGATTTAACGATATATGTAATTGAGCTGAAGAAATTTGAAAATTCATCCATAATTTGAAATGTATAAATAAAAGCAGTTATGTTTATAATAAAACTGGTAAAATTAGTCGTTTTTTATGCGATTGGTATCTTTTTTTATTGTAACTGAAACATTTCTTTCTAGGCTCACGGCAACACTGCCACAAGTCTGAAAGAGTTTCGTTTTCCCACGATTGTGTACGAAACGTACATAGTACGTTTTTCTACTACTACTTCCTCTAATGCTAGTACTTTAAAAATACTTTTTTAAATACTTTATGTATATATTGCAAATAAATCGGCTTGCATATAATTAAATATATGTGAAGCGAAATGAATGTCAATAATGCGCTGCATAACATAAAGTCGACTTCAGTTTATGGTTATTCCTTCGTATTTCTTGCCAAAAAATATATGTTTTTGTTTTAATAGCGAGCTTTGATCATATGCTTTATACAATGTTTTTCGTAATTGATATTAGAGAAAAATTGTAAGTTTTACAACAAACGGCGATGGTACTAGGACATTGCTCTGAATTTCACTTCTCATCAGCTAGCTTTTCGGGAGCTGCGCGTTTGTGAACTCGAATCTCCAACATTCACATCAGGCAAGCAACTGTTTTTAGACTGCTACGCCATATGATGTTCCGTTGTTCGCTGTACAATTGGTCTCTATGAGTTGCCTTTTTTGTTTTGGTATATCCTTTTGATCACCATGTAGGCACATCACACTCTGTATGTAGTTTATTCCTAATGTGTGGATATGATTTTTAGCGTGCTTTTTAAGCATTACAGTAACATGTTTGTTCGCGATTTTTACAGTATTTGTTTTTAATACTTCCGCTGTTACTATTATACCAATATGATCATATGTATTTCGTTTTCTCCCACGAGTTAGTGTACGAAACGTTACATTAGTACGTTTTTCTACTACTACTTCCTTCTATGCTATACTTTTAAAAATACTTTTTTAAATACGTTATGGATATATGGCAAAATAATCGGCTGGCTACAATTAATATATATGGAAGGCGAAATGAATGTCAATTAATGCGCTGCCTTCTTAACATAAAAGTGGGACTTCAGTTTATTGGTTATTCCGCTTTTACGTATTTCTTGCCAATAAAATATATGTTTTTGTATTTAATTAGCGAGCTTTGCTCATATTGCTTTATACAATGGTTTTTGTAATTGATATTGAGAGAAAAATTGTAAGTTTACAAACGGCGATGGTTACTAGGACATGTTTCTGATTTCACTTCTTCATCAGCTAGCTTTTCGGGAGCTAGCGTTGAACTCGAATCTCAACATTCATATCAGTGCAAGCCTTTTAGCTGCTACGCCAATGAATGTTCCGTTGTTCGCTGTACAATTGGTCTCTAAGAGTTGCCTTTTTTTGTTTATATTCTTTGATCACACATGTAGGCAATACACTCTGTATGTAGTTTATTCCTAATGGTGTGGATATGATTTTTAGGCGTGCTTTTGAAAGCTGTAAACATTTGTTCGGATTTTTACAGTATTTGTTTTTTAATACTTCCGCTGTTCATATATATCAATATGATCATATGTATTAATTAGCGAGCTTTCCAACAACAACACCCAAAAACAACACACACCAAAAAAAAAAACAACAAACCACAACAAAAAAAAAAAAAAAAACAACCAAACCAAACACAACAACAAACACAACAACACAAAAGCTTGCACTGATATGAAGTTGGAGACTCGAGTTCAACGATCATCTCCCGAAAAGCTAGCTGATGAAGAAGTGAAATCAGAAACATGTCCAGTAAACCATCTCCGTTGTAAACTTACAATTTTTCTCTAATAATCAATTACAAAAATATATGTTTTTGTTTTCGTACTATTGCAACACAGTTTGGGAATTGGTTTTCGTGGTTGAGAGAGAATATTTTCGTTTCAGTTTTTTAGTGTTTCCGCAACCTTCTGGCGATGAATATCGTTTGAGACGAAGCGCACGATATTTCCAATGTATTTTTTACTTCCCTAACACCCCAAAACACACAAACGTCTCACCTAGCACTCGCTGGCACTGAAACTGATTTAGGAGCAGAAAATAGGCCCATCCCTGCACTACACTGTAGCTAAAAAGTTTAACAATGCATGTGGTAGGGTTGATATGAGCGCATTCAGACAGAAAATAAAGGCATAGCAAAGCGGTTTAATCAAATTGAAATAATAACGGTTTGATATCGATGAATTATCGTTTTGTTATCGATGGGTAAGGACATGCGGTCCATTGCTTTTCGACGAGTTATTCAATTATAATAAGTTTGTTATCTACAAAACTACGTACCAGTTGCCATCAAGCAAAGAATCAGCGCATTTGCGCCATGGTCAACCACACCACTGTTCGCAGCCATAATTTCGAAATAGTAAAAGACTTCTTTTATTTGGGAACAAGCATAAACACAAACAGCAACATCAACCTTGAAATCCAAAAAAAAATGCTATTTTGGACTAGCCAGGGAATTTGAAAATTAGAGTTATCTCACAACAAACAAAAATCATGCTCTCCCAAGTCACTTATCGTACCCGTCCTGGTGTATGGTGTAGAAGCTTGGACCATGACAACATCAGATGGAGCCGCTCTGGGAATCTTGGATTGAAAGTTCTTCGAAAGATTATGGGCCAGTGAACGTCGGAGACGGTGAGTACTGTAAAGATTTAATGTTGAGCTATACGACTTTTATGCAGACATCACATAGTGCGACGAATTAAGTTACAGCGGCTTTCTTACAGGAAAGCGCCTACCGAAGCAAAAAGCGCAGCTACAACTTCGCTGGAAAGATCTGGCTGCAGGTAGTTTGAATTCCTGTACATTAGAACTATTTTCCGTGATCCCTTGTAAAATTAGGCTTGGAGATAAACCAGTTACGGGGTTGTGCCACTTCAGTTTGAAAGCTGCAAGCTGGGTAAGCTCCACCTTCTTTGGATTTGATAAATGACAACAATACGAGGTAAGTACTTGCTGTTATTGGAGATATAATTACTGTTTACGGAGTCGGAGACGTGTGGGAACCAGAATTAACAGCGAAGACAGTGTCAGCTTAGAAATAAAATAGAGAATTACTCTTACCGGCAAGTGATACTTTGGACTTAGTAAGCAATTGAAAAGTAGAGTCCTCTCTAGACGAACAAAAATCACGTTCTACAAGTTGCTCCTGATGTATTGCTCGGAAATGTAGACAATGTCAAGAGAAATAAGATACTCTCGCAGTGTTAGAAAGAAAAGTTCTTCGGAAGGTTTATAGTACTGTCCGTGATGCCGACGATGAGTTTCGAAGGAGATATAATGATGAGCTCTACGAAGATATAAAGATAGTGTAGCGCATAAAAGTCCAAGGCTTCGCTGGCTAGGTCATGTTATGCGAATGGACGAAGACACTCCGACCAAGAACGTATTTTGAGCGGCATCCTCTTTTGGCCGCAGAGCAGGACTGAGCTGGGAGAGACAGGGGAAGGAAAACATCACCTCCTTGGGTGCTCTCAATAAGCGTCAGTTATGGCGAAATAGGAATAGCTGGTGTGACTTTGTTATAAAATAGGTAAGGCAGTAAAGCGCCAATCATCTGATAATACTGCCTCTAAAAATGCAAAAGTTTACTGCATACATACAAGTAAAGCGCTTTCTCTACATAACCTGCTTTGCTAAATTGTTTGCGATAAATTCAATTGTGCCACATCAAATGACTACATTACGTGTAGGATTTTTGTACAAGCTTGGAAGAAACAAAAAACCAAGTTTAGTCCTAAAAAAAGGTACTGTAATGTGTCGTTTAAATGGAGAGCGTCATACAAACAATGTTCTTGGGAATCACTAAAAAAATTAAGAAAAATTTTATGACGGAATAATAATTCATGAACCAATTACATTCAAGTTATGATAATCGTTGTAAAGTGACAGCATTAACGACTAAAGGACGAAATGGTCAACCAAGCGAATTGTGATTGCTATAAAAATAGAAACCTACAAATATCTATATATATAAAAATAAGTGTACATTTTGATTGTCACTCCATAACTCGAGAACGGCTCGACAGATTGCCATGAAATTTTTAGGAAAGATACAGGAGGGAGAGATGATGGTTAGTTGATTATGAAATCCCAAATCGGTTTAGCCATTCTTGAGTTATGATTTTTTTTTGTTTTTAAATTCAAAATTTGAAAAAAAGTTTACATTTCGGTCCGACCTAACGAAAAAAATCGATCCAACCTATTACAAGTTCATTTCACTAACAGCATACAAATGTTAAACAGATGAACCTGTCCAAATTCAATGTTTATCAATCACTTTCTTCTGATGGTAACTAGCAGATTCAGATTTTATAAACTATTTACGTAATGTCTTAGGTATTACTTGTGAAAATTCCGGAAACAATATACTTGTAGGAGATTTTAATATTAATTTAAATAATACATCCACATATAGTACACTACTAATTGATCTGTTTAAATCATACTCATATCTAGAACAAAAATCGATTTACTATTTTCGGATAATAATGATATTGTTTGCGAAAGGTTAGATGAACATCAAATAACTGATCATGAAACAATCCAACTTTAAAATTAAAAGTAGTCCACAATTAAAAATGAGAAGTATTAGAAAAATAACCTCATGGGAGTATTATAATAATGAATCACTTCTTAACCAACTGAGTCTGTGTGATTTCAGTAATTTTGATCATATTGATTTAGAGAGTAAGGTTTTGCTGATTAATAATAGCATTTTAAATATCATGCAAAATCTTACCAGAGAAAAAGTAGTGCATTTAAAAATACATAATAAATGGTATGACAACGAGCTAGCCAATATGAACAAATTCAAATTTGAGCTCTTCAAACTGGCTCAAATCTCAGGAAACTGGGACGAATACCGGTATATAAAAATAAATACAAACAGTGGTAAAAATTAAAAAAGTTAAGTATATGGAATATAATATAAATAACAAGTAAGGAAGGTTAAGTTCGGGTGTAACCGAACATTACATACTCAGTTGAGAGCTATGGTGACAACATAAGGGAAAATAACCATGTAGGAAAATGAACCGAGGGAAACCCTGGAATGTGTTTGTATGACATGTGTATCAAATGAAAGGCATTAAAGAGTATTTTATGAGGGAGTGGGCCATAGTTCTATAGGTGGACGCCATTTAGGGATATAGCCATAAAGGTGGATCAGGGTTGACTCTAGAATGCGTTTGTACGATATGGGTATCAAATGAAAGGTGTTAATGAGTATTTTAAAAGGGAGTAATCCTTAGTTCCATAGGTGGACGCCGTTTCGAGATATCGCCATAAAGGTGGACCAGGGGTGACCCTAGAATTTGTTTGTACATATGGGTATCAAAAGAAAGGTGTTAATGAGTATTTTAAAAGGGAGTGCCTTAGTTCATAGGTGGACGCCGTTTCGAGATATCGCCATAAAGGTGGACCAGGGGTGACTCTAGAATTGTTTGTACATATGGGTATCAATGAAAGGTGTTAATGAGTTTTTAAAGGGAGTGGGCCTTAGTTCTATAGGTGGACGCCTTTTCGAGATATCGCCATAAAGGTGGACCAGGGGTGACTCTAGAATTTGTTTGTACGATATGGGTATCAAATGAAAGGTGTTAATGAGTATTTTAAAAGGGAGTAATCCTTAGTTCCATAGGTGGACGCCGTTTCGAGATATCGCCATAAAGGTGGACCAGGGTGACTCTAGAATGTGTTTGTACGATATGGGTATCAAATGAAAGGTGTTAATGAGTATTTTAAAAGGGAGTGATCCTTAGTTCTATAGGTGGACGCCTTTTCGAGATATCGCCATAAAGGTGGACCAGGGGTGACTCTAGAATTTGTTTGTACGATATGGGTATCAAAGAAAGGTGTTAATGAGTATTTTAAAAGGGAGTATCCTTAGTTCATAGGTGGACGCCGTTTCGAGATATCGCCATAAAGGTGGACCAGGGGTGACCCTAGAATTGTTTGTACAATATGGGTATCAAACGAAAGGTGTTAATGAGTATTTTAAAAGGGAGTATCCTTAGTTCCATAGGTGGACGCCGTTTCGAGATATCGCCATAAAGGTGGACCAGGGGTGACCCTAGAATTTGTTTGTACAATATGGGTATCAAAAGAAAGGTGTTAATGAGTATTTTAAAAGGGAGTAATCCTTAGTTCCATAGGTGGACGCCGTTTCGAGATATCGCCATAAAGGTGGACCAGGGGTGACTCTAGAATTCGTTTGTACAATATGGGTATCAAACGAAAGGTGTTAATGAGTATTTTAAAGGGAGTGGGCCTTAGTTCTATAGTGGACGCCTTTCGAGATATCGCCATAAAGGTGGACCAGGGGTGACTCTAGAATTTGTTTGTACGATATGGGTATCAAATGAAAGGTGTTAATGAGTATTTTAAAAGGGAGTGGGCCTTAGTTCTATAGGTGGACGCCTTTTCGAGATATCGCCATAAAGGTGGACCAGGGGTGACTCTAGAATGAGTTTGTACGATATGGGTATCAAATTAAAGGTATTAATGAGAGTTTTAAAAGGGAGTGGTGGTAGTTGTATATGTGAAGGCGTTTTCCAGATATCGACCAAAATGTGGACCAGGGTGACCCAGAACATCATCTGTTGGATACCGCTAATTTATTTATATATGTAATACCTGCCAAGATTTTAAGGGTTTTTATTTCGCCCTGCAGAACTTTTTCATTTTCTTCTACTTAATATGGTAGGTGTCACAACCATTTTATAAAGTTTTTTCTAAAGTTATATTTCGCGTCAATAAAACAATCCAATTACCTTACCATGTTTCATCCCTTTTTTCGTATTTGGTATAGAATTATGGCATTTTTTTCATTTTTCGTAATTTTCGATATCGAAAAAGTGGGCGTGGTCATAGTCGGATTTCGTTCATTTTTCATACCAAGATAAAGTGAGTTCAAGTAAGCACGTGAACTAAGTTCATTAAAGATATGTCGATTTTTGCTCAAGTTATCGTGTTAACGGCCATGCGGAAGGACAGACGGACGACTGTGTATAAAAACTGGGCGTGGCATCAACCGATTTCGCCCATTTTCACAGAAAACAGTTAACGTCATAAATCTATGCCCCTACCAAATTTCAAAAGGATTGGTTAATTTTTGTTCGACTTATGGCGTTAAAAGTATCCTAGACAAATTAAATGAAAAAGGGCGGAGCCACGCCCATTTTGAAATTTTCTTTTATTTTTGTATTTTGTTGCACCATATCATTACTGGAGTTGAATGTTGACATAATTTACTTATATACTGTAAAGATATTAAATTTTTTGTTAAAATTTTACTTTAAAAAAATTTTTTTTAAAAGTGGGCGTGGTCCTTCTCCGATTTTGCTAATTTTTATTAAGCGTACATATAGTAATAGGAGTAACGTTCCTGCCAAATTTCATCATGATATCTTCAACGACTGCCAAATTACAGCTTGCAAAATTTTAAATTACCTTCTTTTAAAAGTGGGCGGTGCCACGCCCATTGTCCAAAATTTTACTAATTTTCTATTCTGCGTCATAAGTTCAACTCATCTACCAAGTTTCGTCGCTTTATCTGTCTTTTGTAATGAATTATCGCACTTTTTCGGTTTTTCGAAATTTTCGATATCGAAAAAGTGGGCGTGGTTATAGTCCGATATCGTTCATTTTAAATAGCGATCTGAGATGAGTGCTCAGGAACCTACATACCAAATTTCATCAAGATACCTCAAAATTTACTCAAGTTATCGTGTTAACGGACGGACGGACGGACGGACATGGCTCAATCAAATTTTTTTTCGATCCTGATTATTTTGATATATGGAAGTCTATATCTATCTCGATTCCTTTATATATGTACAACCAACCGTTATCCAATCAAACTTAATATACTCTGTGAGCTCTGCTCAACTGAGTATAAAAATTGTCATGATAGCAAAATGATGTGGAAATATTTAAAACAGGGCCATAAGTATGGGAAAAGAAGATACATCAATAAAGAAGATTGTAATAAACGGTCAAATGTACAATGGCGAATCGGAAATTGCTGTCAACTTAAATAAATATTTTGTTGATAGTATTACTGATATTTGTAATAATATAGAGGTATTTGATAGAGAAGTATATATAACTAATCAAAGAAATACTGCGTTTTTAAATTTATCAAAGTTGAAGCAGATGACATCGCTGAACTTGTCAATAAGTTCAAAGCTGTAAGAGGTGGAAAAAAATTGTTATCAGATGGTGTGGTGAAGATGTAACCCCCTGTTTAGGCTTCTTCTATTCTCAAATAGTAAATGAAAGTTTAAGTAGTGGCATAGTGCCTAGTATGTGGAAAACTTCAACAATTGTTCCCATAGAGAAAGTTAAAAATATTATTAAAGCAGAGGAGTTACGGCCCATAAATTCATTGCCCAGCGATGAAAAATTTTAGAACTTGTGGTAAAGAACCAATTGGTTCAGTACTTAGAAAAAAATAAGATACTTATACATCAACAATCAGGCTTTAGAAAAAATCATTCCTGCTGAAACAGCATTAAATATGGTTTTAGCTGAATGGAAAGATGATCTTAGTAATAAAATGTCGATTTTAGCAGTTTTTGATGATCTTAAAAGAGCTTTTGAATCCATAGATATAAAAATACTAGCGAAAAATTATCAGACATAGGCATTCAAGGTATAGAACTAGACTGGTTTAAAAGTTTTTTAAGCAACCGTAAACAAAGAACAATCATTGGCTCATCGTTGTCAGATGAAGTGGATGTTAGGGTTGGGCTTCCACAAGGCTCTGTCCTCGCTCCAATTTTATTCAACATTTACATTAATGATACTAATTCAATTTTGAAATATAGTTCAATAAATTGTTTGCTGACGATGCACTAATTTGGATAAGTGCTAGAAATGAAAATGATTTAAGAAATAAATTACAAAGTGACTTAAATGCCCTTTATATTTGTTGTGCGCTAACAAACTTAAACTTAATATCGAAAATACTAAATACATGTTAATAACTAGAAAGAATGTTTCCGATATTGGTACTCTCAAAATAAATAATTCAGAAATTGAAAACGTAGATTCTATTAAATACCTTGGTATCGTAATAGATTGTAAATTAAAATTCAACGCCCATGTCGCTTATATAACAAATAAATAGCAACTAAAATATGGTTTATACAAAGAACCTGCAAAAACCTAAGTAATTACTATAAAACTAAAGTATATCGATGCGACCACCCGTGGTGTGATGGTAGCGTGCTCCGCCTATCACACCGTATGCCCTGGGTTCACTCCCGGGCAAAGCAACATCAAAATTTTAGAAATAAGGTTTTTCAATTAGAAGAAAATTTTTCTAAGCGGGGTCGCCCCTCGGCAGTATTTGGCAGGCGCTCCCAGTGAAAACTCATCCGCCTTGCAGATGCCGTTCGGAGTTGGCATAAAACATGTAGGTCCCGTCCAGCCAATATGTAGGCAAAATCAAGAGGAGCACGACGCAAATTGGAAGAGAAGCTCGACCTTAGATCTCTTCGGAGGTTATCGCGCCTTACATATATACTCTTCGCACTCATCGCTTATTTTGTCAACATTAAATAGCAGGACGTTTCCATGGAAAATTCCTAACATAAATTCTGCTGCCTAAATTGAATTTTTTCTTAGCATGTAAGATCATTGAATTTGTAATCGTCAAAGAGTTACGACAAAATAAAGCCATATAAAAACCAAATTTCGTTTGCCTAGTGATTTTGGTATATACATAGATGTAGAAAACGCTCTACATTTCTCCAACTATTATTAATTTAAAAAGTGATTTTAAGTGTGTTCAGTGCAAGAAAACATAGTTAAAAAAATTTTTTTTCCATAATTTCATCATATGCATCAAAATGCTACCAACAAGACGATCAACTATAGGTCGACGTACGCGTAATTCTACCTATAGATTTAATCAAAGGAGAGCGCAATGTGTAGAGGAACGCTCACAACAAAACCAAGTACAACAATTACGAAACGCACGTCGTCATAGATCGACAGATCCAAATCCATTAAATCCAGCATCGAGACGAACGACACGATTTTCACGTCGTGCTGTGCAAGAGATGGAATACGCTGCTTTCGCTTACAATAGCGAAAATGATTATATGCATGCCAATATTGGTGGAATGACGGTGAGATGTCCACATTGTGATGCAGCCAAATTTCAGGGTGAAACGCCTGGCATGTGTTGTGCTAATGGAAAAGTGAGACTACCAGCATTTGAATCTCCCCCCGATCCACTTCATTCATTCATTTTTGGGCAAACTAAAAATATTGTATATCCAAATGTTTTGGACTGACATTAATAATTTTGAAATACAATGCATTCATTTCATAAAAAAAATGTATAATATTTCATTTCTTTTTTTGGTTGGTTGCTACGAAGTGCAACGGGGTCCGCTAGTACTTTTTATGAATAATAAGGTTGACTTTCGGGGTAAGCAGACTTTCGTGGTAATATAATAATGTAACGCGCGATAACCTCCGAAGAGATTTTGGCTAGTCTTTCTATCTCAGCGCTATTTTTGCTCAGCTGTGGGCCTACTGGTTTTTGCGACTCGAGCACTGCAGGCATAGTCTGAGAACTTTTCAGGCGATACATCGGTGCTGCCACATACGAGCGCCCGCTAGAATTGAAAAAAAGTATCATTTTACTTGCCGTAGCGTGGTAATTTTGCGAAAAACCGGAAATACGTAATCTCCACGCAAAAGCAGCCATAAGGAAGTCACGCTCAGGAAAAAAGTTCCACTACGCATATCTACCCAGCTGTTATCGCCAACGTTTTTACAACAGTTTAAAAAAATATATATTTTGGTAAGTGGTTTGGTCGAAAAATTTACCCTTTCGCCAATTTTGTTTTTCTCAGGCTCGAAAATTATTTTCTTTTGGGTATGCGTAGTGGAACTATTTTTTCCTGCGTCAAAACCCTATCGCAAAATCGATGGCGCGATATCGGTTAACTTTCGTCCATACAAATCGACCCAGGTTGACGTACATGCTTCTGGAAATTGGGTGACGATATATTTCATAAAAAACTTTTTATAAAAAAACTCAATTTGAAATTTTTTACGTATAAATAAACATCTCCATTCATATGCTGTATTGCGTAGTTTAGTTGATATTTACTTTGTTGGACGATATGAGAATTACTCACTTAGTGAACATAAACCATTAGGGTACAGAAAGGAAATAAAAGGGACGAAGGGATAATGTGGAGGAGGAGGATAAACCATGGAAGTTTAAGTTAGTTTCTGCTGGCTCACAAATTGATGACCTTACATAGACGCATTTGCGCACATGTATGAAGCGTGTTAGTTTCTTAAAGTTCGAAGCCGCAGCTAAAATGCAATTTAGTTGATTATTTCGCAAACGTAGCACAGACAGTGTTGTTTGTTGTTGTAGCAGTGCTTCGCCCCATCCAATAGGTGCGACCGATCACAAATTGCCATCAATATCCTCTAACGGGAGTCCAAGGAAACTTGCTGTTTCAACAGGGGTGGACCATAATGTGAGGGGTGTTAGAGGCGTTGGTTCCACATTACAATTAAAGAGATAGTTTGTGTCATATGGAACACATTGCCAGCAGGGCATACATTTTTTATATCGGGGTTGATTCTGGATAGGTAAGAGTTTAACCTATTACAGTATCCAGATCGAAGTTGAGCTAGAGTGACTCACGTTTCCCTGGGGAGTGTGCGCTCCTCTTCCGGAAGTTTTGGGTACTGTTCTTTGAGTACTGGATTCACCGGGCAATTCCTGGCATAAAGGTCCCGACGCCTGTTTGTGGAGTTCACTGAGGACCTGCTTGTGTTTTTTTGCTTCATACGGCTTAGTTCTCAGGTGCCGTATTTCCTCATAATGCTTACGGAGATGACTCCTTAAGCCCCTGGGCGGTGTTTGCTCGTCAATCAGATGTCTGTTGGGATGCCCAGGTTTCTGGGTATTCAACAGAAACTGTTTGGTTAGCATCTCATTTCTCTCCGTGATGGGCTGTATTCTCGCCTCGTAATGCAGATGGTGTTCTGGGGACATAAGAAGTCAGCCCGTGGCGGTTCTGAGAGCAGTACTTTGGCAGGCCTGTAGCTTCTTCCAGTTTTTTAGGCTTGGCGACCATATGGGGGACGCGTAGCATGCAATCGGCTGGCCAATTGCTTTGTATGTGGTAATGAGCGTTTCTTTGTCTTTTCCCCAAGCAGGGATTTGAAGATTTTATTACGGCTCTGAATTTTCGATACAATTGCGGCTGCATGCGCACCAAAATGTAGATCCTGATCAAACGTCACACCCAAGATTTTGGGGTGTAGGACAGTCGGCAGCGTAGTGCCATCCGTGATGTTCAAAACGGTCGACATTTGGGACGTCCGTGTTGTAAATAAGGTTGCGAAGGATTTATTCGGTGATAATGCCAGGATTCGCGAGGCGAAATTACTGGAGAGATCAGGGAGGTAGCCCTTTATTCTGTTGCAAAGCTCATCGATCTGTGGGCCAGGGCCTGTGGCTATTATTGTGCAGTCATCTGTGTAGGAAACAATAGTAACTCCTTCTGGTGGCGAAGGTAGGGTGCTCTATGATGGGGGTTGTGATTTAAACCGCAATTTATCTGGGTGCTAATGGAATTTAGTGCGGTGGTGGTGCTATGGAGTTTCTAAAGCCATGCTGATGACAGGCCAACTGCAAATTTGCTTTGAAGTAGGGAAGATGGCTTCAAGTGTCTTGGCTACTGGCAATAGGAGAGATATCGGGCGATATGACTCTCCTATGTTCGCCGGTTTCCCAGGCTTTAGTATCGGGACCACCTTGGCCATTTTCCATTTTTCGGGAATGACAAAGGTGGAAAGAGACAGGTTGAAGACATGCGCTAAATATTTGAAAATCTCTTTCCCTAGGCTTTTAAGCATCGGCATGGCTATGCCGTCCGGGCCCACTGCTTTGGATGGTTTTGCATGGCCGATGGCATCCTCAATCACTTTGGCGGTGATGGTAATTATAGACGCGCTGAATTTATGTTTATGTGCGTGTCTGTTGGCCCTCCATCTATCTTTGTCTGACCGTAGAATGTATTATATATTGTCGGCAAAAAGCGTTTGCGCATTTTTTCGCAGCCGACAGCACTTTAGCGCCAAAGGCGATGGAAATTTTGTCATTGTGCTTAGACGGATTCGATAGGGACTTTACGGTGAACAAAATCTTACCTACACCAGCAGATCTAATTTGGGGTCGCCGGGATCGAGCTGTCTTATAAGGTCACAATGGGATCTAGCCCAAAACAACCTGTCCTATGCAACCATCCCTTGCACGAGACACACTGACAAGAGTATGACCGTCCTAAAAAGATTTTTTTCTGGCAGAAGCAGCAAAACCATTTCTCAGGACCGGGGTCAGGAGACGGACACGGATTGGGTTCGATACCTTCCCGGAGCAAGAGAATATGGAGCAGTCCCGCTGCAAGGAACTGCTGGGAGTATGACAATTTGTGGGAGGGACGCAACAAATTAAATGGGGTTACACTGAAATAACAGTCCTTAGTCGGGAAAAATCCCGAGTCGTTCCGTACATAGAACCAACTGTCTTGGGAAGCAGTGTACTTTCTCTTCAATCTTCTAATCCGCCGCAACAGATTATACTTCGAATAACCTTCGGTCCTCCACGGCTCTTCATCTATATTATTTTAGCCAAGGTTTACTGAAATTAAATTTATGGCGTTATACCTGGTGGCTAGCAGCTCAAGCTCCACGCACTCACGCTTTTCTGCCTTTGTTTTTTCTTCTGAAAAGGCATCTCGCTTCCCTTTTCAACTCGCAGTAGCGTTAGCTCACTCTTCTTGTTGCGTACGCTTTTACGGTAGTCCTGTTTGCAGTGTCTTTTCTTTCGATTGCAACGCTGCATTGTCCATCGTGTCAGTTGTTTTCGTTGGTCACCGGTTACGAATATTTGTCGATGGCAGTATGTTGAGATTGCAGCCTTTCGCCGTCTAGCTTTCCTTATATTATCTGTTCCTTGGTTTAGACGGGATCACTAGAGTAACATAGCACCCAACTATTGTTGTGTGTCTGTTTCTGCACTATATCCAGTCGAAAACAATTTTTTTTTAAGGGGGAGCAAGATTATCACGTTCTTGTTTTTTTCGGTGAAAACAGAAATAAGCAGCTGCCAACTTCCCAACCTCCTTCCGATGGCGTATTAGAATTCTGCCTCAGCTGTGAGGTAGGTTATTTCCAAACCTTCACTTTATACGCTTAGCGATCTGTTGAGTTTCATTAACCTCTTCTGCTAAACCACCCATGACTCTAGGCCATTGAACTAAATTAGCAAACACATAACACATCATTACTTAAGAATACCTAAACATAATTAAGATAACATTACATGAAAAATAACATAGCATAACAAATCATAACATAGCATATAATGAAATAAAACACTAAATGAAGATAAGATAACATAAAAACACATAGAATAACATAACATAACATGAAATAATAAAACATAATTTGGAATAACATTACCTAACATAATATAACATAGCAAAACATATAATAGCATAACATAACATAGCAAAACATAACATAACAGAAACATAAGAAACCTCACCCAACATAACAAAAATTTATATAATACCGTATAACAAAAAAAATATTAAGCCAATAAAAGATAGCAGCTTAAACGACAATTTTAATATGTATACATATGTAGGCATGTATGTGTGTAGTGGCATTATATAAAAATGTATATTAATAAGTATATTTCTTTAAATAAAGTGCGTTATGTGAAGTAAAAGAAATTGAAACAATAAAGGAAACTGTAAACAAAATAAAGATAATAGGAATATAAAGCATTTACGAGATCATAATGCAACACATCGAGTTACATATATACATACATACATACATACATATACATATATGTTATAACTTAAGCCTCCAGCTTTAACTTACATTATATTTTTATAAATTTATTTCTGTCTTTTTATCACAACAGGCACACATACATATATAGAATTGCTGATAAGGGACTTTTGTTGTACACGTACCTATAATAAACATAAATTTCAACAAAAAGAAAAACCACAAAAATATATAGATTAGGGCGGGTCGATTTAAAAATCGCTCTCATTGCTCTGTGAAAATCGTATTCTAGGGAACAAAATAAGAAACTTTGCCGAAGGAACCATACCTCTAAAACGAATTCTGATGTCCCCCCCTTTGGGACGAACTTTTGGGTAGGGGCAATTTCAATTCTACCTGCTGTGTCTTGTGGTGGCTTAAAAAAAACAACACAAGCAATTTTACGATCTGCAATTGTGTCACAGTGATACCTTCATTTTTTAAAACGGTTGAATAAAAAACCCACACAACTATGTTTACGACATGCAAATGCATCACAGTGATGCCTTGGTTTTAAAAGGCGGTTGTTAAAACGCTAATTTCTAATAATTTTTTAATTTCTTTTCTATTACTAAGTTAAATTCATTTTTTCATTTACATATGTTCTGACTAAATAAATTTCTAAAGAGAAAAATAAACTCCAAAAAGAAAAAACATAGGCATTTCAAAGTGGGATTTTTTCAAAATTTGCCCCTACGATCCCAAAGGGGGTGGGACATCAGAATTCTTTTTAGAGGTATGGTTCCTTCGGCAAAGTTTCTTATTTTGATCCCTAGAATATGATTTTCACATAGCAGTGGGCGATTTTTTTTGCATCCCCACAAATCGATCCGGCCTAATATAGATACATAGAGATAAAACCCACAGTGAAGATACTCACTTTTTTCTCACACAATGAGCAACACACAAATACAAAGGCAATGCATTGAAATGTTTACCCAAGTAGCCGCATACGTACAAATATGAACAGCTGTCCTCTAGTAAAAGGTCTATTTACAGAGCAACATATTTATCTAGGTATTTGAAGCTTGGTAAGCCCGCCAGCTGCCCGCTTATTTGGTTGACTGCATTTGCGTTTTCATGCGTAGATTGTCAGTTGATCAACGATTTCACTATGGATGTAATAAAAAAACATCTTTATATCTGCATATATGTATGCATAAGTATATTTACATCAACAAACATAAAAGTCGTACATATGTAAATGACATAGACGTACATAGTACATATGTCTGCATAGATAAACATTTATTTAAATGTGTTTATGCCGCAAGGCAGTGCATAAACTTTGATTTTTATTTTCATGTCAGGTTTTTTAAAGGATCTTCGAAGGTGACACGTTTACAATGTGCTTACAGTTGTTATTATTCGTTATACATGATTTATATTGCGTGACTGAGATTACAAATTTACATAAGTGGTTGAAATTAAGGTCTGGGGCTTTAAAATCTTGGGCGCTACTAAAATCAGAAGGAACTCAATAACAACAATTTAAACGAAGAGAAAATTCATTATCTTTAAAGTCTACATCTCCGCCTTCATAGTGAAGCAGTTAAATATGAATAGGTTAGGTTAGGTTAAGAGGGCGTGCGTCGGTATTACCCACACTTCCACTCGGAGACATATTTGTTCATTGTGAGTGCCCTCAGTAAATGCAGGATGGCGGCACATTCGTTTAACCTCATTACCTCCTAGTGGTCCCCAACGAACCACTTGCTTTCCCTGATGAACCCAAGAAGAATCAGCACGTTCACCTTCCCAACCTCTGCCAGACTGTCAAGAACAGTGAGCACAGAAATTTGAGCCTTCCTCTTTGAAGCGCCGGACATCGGCAGAGAAAGTGGTAGATCTACTCCTCTTCCTCCTCATCCTGACAGCTTCTGCAGAGGGAGCTTGTTGGTATTCGCCACCGTCGGAACATTGGTGCGATAGCACAATGACATGTGATGACACCCGCAAGTACCCTGACCGTATATTTCTTCAATTGGAGAAGGAAGCTGGTGCCTATCTTATCCAAGCATGGCCATAAAATTTTGAGACTTCGCAGTAACCCTTTTGGTCCATAGCAAGTCCGTTGCACTGTTCTCATATTTCTCGATCCTCCCAGGAGATGACTCAAAATTGGTCGCCCGCAGCTCCCACCTCACTTATGTCTAAATCGGAACCTTTCCTAGCTATCTCATCGGCGAGTTCATTCCCTTCAATACCGCTGTGCCCTGGGACTCAGCAAAGGGAGACATTGAGATGACTTATAGAAGCCAGAGAGGCTCTACACCTCCGCACGATATCCGATTTTAACAGGTTGGATTCTAATGCCTTTAAGGCGGCATGGCTGTCAACAAAGACTATTACCTCACTGTCGGAGACCGCACTATCTTGAAGCAGCTTTGCTGTTCTGTCAATGGCATAGACCTCTGCTTGGAATACAGTGCATGCATCACGAAGTCGGAATGATTTGCTTAACTGTAGATTTGTTGAGTATGAATAACTATAAAGTTTTTTTTTCCAAATTCCAACCAAAAAAAGATTTATTGACGGCATGCAAATAATTAACGTTATTTTCAAGATTACTGTGACACCATATCCAAAAATTTGTATAACCTTAACTCTATAAAGCACCTAAAACCTATTTTTATTTGTGGCTTACTTACTTAATTGATTAGCTTCTTCGCTGGGTTGACTAGCGCGATTTGGTCACACCAAGGAAACTTAAATTGATTTCCACCTTGTCCTTTCACAGGATTGGAGAACGCCTCTTCCACTGATTCTGTAGGCGAGCTCCCATAAAATACTTTCTTAGTCGAAACGTCAACTTTCATTCGCATAGCATGGCCTAGCCAGCGAAGCCGCTGCGTTTTAATTCGCTGGACTTTGTTGATGTCGGCGTAAAGTTGCGTAAGCGTCGTAGAGGTCCGAAAATTTTTCGAAGCACTTTTCTGTGAAACATTCCCAGAGCCGCTTCAACTGATGTTCCATGCTGATTGTGTTGTTTGTATTAATGCTGGTTTCCATATAAACGAGGTGGTTAACTATTTCGAGATTATGGCTGCCAACAGTGGCGTGGTCGCCAAGGCGAAAATGCGCTGATTCTTTGCTCGATGACAGCAAGTACTCTCGGTTTCTCCTTATTCACCATCAAATCCCATCTTACGCTTCTTTTTCCAGTTTGGAGTAGCAGAACTTTCCAGCATCAAATTAAAGAAATCGCACGATATGGGTTACCCTGTCTGAAACCTCGTTCAGTTTCGAACGACTCGGAGAGGTTCTTTCCAATTCTGACTGGGCTGATGTTGTAACTCAACTCATTTTGCACAGCCGTATAAGTTCTGCGGGGAAGTCAAATTCAGACATATCGCATATAGGTAGTTCTTTTTCGTGCTGTCGAAGGCGGCTTTGAAATCGAAGAAAAGTTATGTGTGTCAATTCTTTTTTCGCATATATTTTCCAAGATTGGGCATTGCGAAAGTCTGGTCAATAGTAAATTTACCAGGTCTGAGGTCACACTGATAAGATTAGCTGATTCACGATATGCTTCGCGGCATTATTCATCGCCGGTAAGATTTGGGTTGCGCAACAATTGGCAGTCTGTTTCAATGGTAGCTTTAAGATATCAGAATTTAAATAAAAAAGGACGTGTGGCACTCGGGACTGCCGCGGCTATTGCATATTATCAACTTATGCAATTATTCAAGAGAATTTGGGGCCCTAGGCGAGTTATTATTTGCGACCCCTTTCTCCCGTATTTATAGAAAGAAATTGGAGATCAGAAAATTAGAGATCAGAAATATTAAATTCAAACTTAGTGTCAATAAAACAAAATAAACTAAAACAAAACAACTAAACTTTAACCTTCACTTTAACTTTAACTTTAACTTTAACTTTAACTTTAACTTTAACTTTACTTTAACTTTAACTTTAACTTTCACTTTCTTTCACTTTAACTTTACTTTAACTTTAACTTTAACTTTAACTTTACTTTCACTTTAACTTTAACTTTAACTTTAACTTTAACTTTAACTTTAACTTGAACTTGAACTTTAACTTTAACTTTAACTTTAACTTTCACTTTCACTTTAACTTTAACTTTAACTTTAACTTTAACTTTCACTTTAACTTTAACTTTACTTAACTTAACTTTAACTTAACTAAACTAAACTTAAACTTTACTTTAACTTTAACTTAACTTTAACTTTAACCTTAACTTTAACTTTAACTTTAACCTTAACTTGAACTTTAACTTTAACTTTAACATTCACTTTAACTTTAACTTTAACTCTTTAACTTTAACTTTAACTTTAACGTTTAACTTTAACTTTAACCTTAACTTTAACTTTATGATAGAGATCCAATTTTATGTATTTGGCCTGTTGCTAACAAAGAACCTTTTTCGAACCTTTTCGAACCTTTTTTGGCAAATATCCGTTACTGTTTTTTTTGATTTAGTCGCCAAGGCCGCGATAAAATCAATGCAATAGCTTAAAACTTGTTTCTAAAATTTTGATGTTGCTTTGACTGGGGCGTGAACCCAGGATCTTCGTTATAGTAGGCGGAGCACGCTACCATCACACCACGGCGGCCGCAATAATTTAATTCACCAAAATATTTTTTGCCAAAAGTACGTATACGCCCTGGTGTGCCCTAAATGACAAAGAATTTTCTTACTACTTAACTTCTTCCCCCTACTTCGTTTGCTTGGACTTTGAAATAATGTATTTTAACTTTTGCATAGAATTAGCGTGGAGCTACTTAAGACTTGGTCACATAGAACTCTGGTGCGAATATGCTCTACATAAGGATCTCGAAGTGACTCCAAATCTAGTGGGAATTTGTGCAGAAGATATTTCACTTTCCTTACATATAACGCTGCTCATCGCTGCACCAGTGCCTTTAGGGTGGATTGACCGGAAAAAAGTACCCCGTGCGATGATTTATAGTTATTGGCTGCAAAATAATGTTGCCGCCATTATGGCTTACACGACTACACTGTCAAAAAACCAAAATGCGCAATTGAGAGTAAAATGAAATATGTACTTAATTTTGTCTTTAAGGTATTAATATTGTTTAGAAACACTTATATAGATACATTGGTAAACAAATATTTATCAAACACCAAAAACGTGCAATTTCGTATAGTAACAAGACGTTACCACATATTTTATTTGTAACATAATTGTGCGTAGTCAGAATACAAAAAGTGGTTTATTATTTTCGTAACCGGTTAGAAGAATGCTCTTACCAGCTTAAAATAAATGTATAGATGTCATGCGGCATATGTCAACTTCCTTATAATATACAGCAAACAATTTTGCTGCGTCTTCATATGTAGTATATGAATTATTATTTTTAACAGCTGCTCTCTTCCAAAATCTCTGCAATAACCATTTTTATATTTATTTGACATATTGATCAAAATGTTTAATCATTGAAATTACTTCACCACACCGCATTACGTGTCACCATCGTTGGCAATTTTACTCAGCACTTTTGCCAATAAAACGTAGTAGATACTCAAATATACAATTTTGCACTGTTTTACTACTTACCGCAACCATCCGCAGATGTTGCACTGCATTTTAGTAATTTACTTCACTACAACAGCTGTCTCTAATAATGTAAGTTGGTCATTTAGATACAAATTCACTTTTAGCTTTCATTTACATATATACAGTACAGTCGGAAAGTATTAGAACAAGATGAAAAAAAGTTGTTTTTGTCAGTTTATCGTATCTTTTTATAATCAGTTGAGCAGAGCTCACAGAGTATATTAACTTTGATTGGATAACGGTTGGTTGTACAGGTATAAAGGAATCGAGATAGATATAGCTTCCATATATCAAAATCATCAGGATCGAAAAAAAATTTGGTTGAGCCATGTCCGTCCGTCCGTCCGTCCGTTAACACGATAACTTGAGTAAATTTTGAGGTATCTTGATGAAATTTGGTACGTAGTTTCCTGAGCACTCATCTCAGATGGCTATTTAAAATGAATCGATATCGGACTATAACCACGCCCACTTTTTCGATATCGAAAATTTCGAAAAACCCAAAAAGTGCGATAATTCATTACCAAAGACGGATAAAGTGATGAAACTTGGTAGGTGAGTTTGAACTTATGACGCAGACAGAAAATTAGTAAAATTTTGGACAATGGGCGTGGCACCGCCCACTTTTAAAAGAAGGTAATTTAAAAGTTTTGCAAGCTGTAATTTGGCAATCGTTTGAAGATATCATGATGAAATTTGTCAGGAACGTTACTCCTATTACTATATGAATTCTTAATAAAAATTAGCAAAGTCGGAGAACGACCACGCCCACTTTTATTTTTAAGTCAAATTTTAACAAAAAATTTTATATTTTTACAGTATATAAGTAAGTTATGTCAACATTCAACTCCAGTAATGATATGGTGCAACAAAAAACAAAATAAAAGAAAATTTCAAAATGGGCGTGGCTCCGCCCTTTTTTATTTAATTTGTCTAGAATACTTTTAATGCCATAAGTCGAACAAAAATTTACCAATCCATGTGAAATTTGGTAGAGGATTAGATGTTAGGACGGTAAATTATTTCTGTGAAAAAGGGCGAAATCGGTTGAGGCCACGCCCAGTTTTTATACACAGTCGACCGTCTGTCCTTCCGCTCGGCCGTTAACACGATAACTTGAGCAAAAATCGATATATCTTTACTAAATTCAGTTCACGTACTTATCTGAACTCACTTTTTATTGGTATAAAAAATGGCCGAAATCGAACTATGACCACGCCCACTTTTTCGATATCGAAAAATGCCATAATTCTATACCAAATACGAAAAAAAGGGATGAAACATGGTATTGGATTGGTTTATTGACGCAAAATATAACTTTAGAAAAAAACTTTGTAAAATGGGTGTGACACCTACCATATTAAGTAGAATGAAATGAAAAAGTTCTGCAGGGCGAAATAAAAAACCTTGAAATCTTGGCAGGAATACTGTTCGTGGTATTATATATAAATAAATTAGCGGTATCCAACAGATGATGTTCTGGGTCACCCTGGTCCACATTTTGGTCGATATCTGGAAAAACAACAGAAAAATGCCGGAGTTATGAAATGTTTCAAGTGCGGTAACCCAGGTCACATTGCACGTCATTGCAGTAGCAATTCCATATAATTCCAAATAGTTCCAACAATGTGGGTGGTCGTAAACGCAGAGCTGAAGGAGATGAGCAAATCCCCAAAACCACTCAATCGTAAAACTAAAGCGAGTCAGCCGCAAGGGG
>JARSSU010044669.1:0-32377 GCA_029619165.1 Eurosta solidaginis
TGTACAAATACCTTCCAAATAAATAAAAGAGAGAAATTTAATGTTTTTTCTTTCGCCTGATTACTTTCGGAATTTTGACTTCTGAATTTGCCGTCTGAAATTTGACTTCCTAAATTTGACACCTAAAAATTTGACTTCTGAATTTTCACATCTGAGTTATGTCTTTCGAAAAAAGGGTTCTGACTAATGTTTTCTGTAAAAATGTGTCTCTGAATTTTTTTTCTGAAATAATGGGGGGCAACCTGATGAAGAACTCCTTGATGTCAAACTCCCTGAACCAATATAGATATCTATATTATCCGGGCAGCTGTGGACGATGTGATTTACCGTATGCTCCACTTTGTCATCTTTACAACTCGAAAGGCATCGACGATAGAACACTACTAGCATTTGTACATGCCTTCCATTAACTGTACTTCACGAAAGAAAACTAAATTAGTTTGGTATAAAAGAGTGTCCCATGCTTTTAGTGCTCAACTAGACGATTACCTTAAGTGAAGGGCTCGCTTTGCCGCTGATGGATATCGGCTAGTTCTGAGAGCAGGATGTCCGGAATGCGATGAAGAGCTGAACTTGGCGTTGTTCTTAGAGCCCCAATTATGCTGATCACACTAGTACTGTGAACTTGATCGAATTATCGTGGTATAGGTTCATCTACATATATTGCGGCAATTCTCCACCTAACGCCCATACCTCTTTTCCACAACTAAAAGTCAACATAGGGTTTCTTCTGAAGCTGAATAACGGTATACCTCCGGTTCATCCAACGTGCAGGAATTTGGCTTTATTGGCCAGTCAAGGCGCACACCATTTCGTTTTGTGACACATTTCACCACCAGTGGAGTTTGTAGTCCTCTCTGCTTAGATTAACTAGTTTGGCTGATACTCTGTTACTGGGATTATTAAAATTCGGCCTGTTTTTGCCCTGGAAATTCAATTCAGTGTTATCAGAGCCGTTCTCTTCCCAGTTTACTTATGCCTTTCTAGTGTGTGCCTTTGCAAGTCCACAGAAGCGCTGTCGAGCATAGAAGGCTGCTATAGCACCCTGCTTGGTTAGGGAGTCTACATCCCATTGGTATCGAGTTCTTGAGGTTTAACCTGTAATGCCACCTCCCGTTCTTTCGTCATCAAATTTTGATCCATGCGTGAACCAGACCTCTGAGAAAAGCTCAGTATACTGACTGCTTCTTTCCCAAAGAGCTCTGTTCATTGTAGAACACCTCAATTTCCGTAAGTTTCTGAGCATGGGGGCGATTTTGTTAAACCGTATTTTTTGTGATCTTCCACTAGACACATAAGCTTTTTAAACTATACCAGAATTAACTACAACGCTCATCTTCCCACAATTGAGGGGTGTGGCCAACCTTTTCAGCTGGGAGGTGACAGTCCGCTGCTATTATATTTATTTACACTCTTTGGGCAAGAAGAGGGGAGCTAGTGAAAACTCAGACAAGTATGAGAAAAATACAAAAGAAAAACAAAGCTTTGAAAAAATTTACTAAAATCAATTGTCATCATAGTTGTTAATGTTTGTTGTTATTGCTGTATACAAAACCTTTAAAGGAATTGACATTTTCTTAATTTTTTCGACGACTGATTTAGTCCCTTTTTCTTTTTTTTTACTCTTATATACTCGGCCAGTTTTTATAAAATGTACTACAAAGGAAGAATTTTTAGTTATCAAGGCTAGCGCAAACAAACAGACACATCTTTGTAAGGCCGCAGATCAAGTTGAATAATCCAGAAGCATTAAGTAAAAGACTTTGCCATGTAATTGTGTGAATGAAAGTTTAAAGCAATTTGTGAATTGAAATTGGAATCATGTCACAAATTAATCAGTAAAACAATTTATAGTAAACAACTAAAAAAAAGTTCTGTTGACAATGAAGATTGAAAAAAAGTTTTGAGAATTAAATGGGATAGCAGAGGGTGGGGACGCTTAAGGATGGAACGACATTCTGTTAACATACAAGCCGTTGAATTTAATTTACTTTGCATCGTCATTTTTTTTTGCAAGAACGAAATATTGCCTTGCTCATCCTTCATATTCAGTGAAAAAAACGTCGTATAAAGCTCTGTTCGCAACCGAAGACAAAATTAAATGACAAAAACTTTAACAAAACTTAGCAAATGGTAAGCTATTAGTTTTCTCATAGTTCCTTGGCTATCCTTGGTGTTGCTGCTACCGAGCTCTATAGCCTTACGAACACTAACGCTTTTGCCATCCTGGCTATGCTGATGTACGTACATATGTACTAGGGATGACGATTATCAGTAGTTTTTGGCTCTGAAATAGAATAATATAAAATAAAATAAAATCTACGGGGTTATCTGATCCCCATGGTGCGCGTTCCCCGTGGCGGATAGCGAAAAGCCCGGCAAATATGCCAGGTGGGTGGGAAATCAAATATAACCCCCGACCCAAAACTTGATATGCAGTGAAAAGGGTTCTCTCTTTCCGTGCCTGGCGCACGCATTTCACAGCCAACCCAAAATGGTGTCCTAATATACACATGGAAGCCTCGGACTAGCATCGCAATGGTCAGGGACGATTTCCTGACCAACTAATTGACGAACCAGCAATAATAACTATTCATAACCCGTCTCTGGCTGTTTTACCGAGTTATTCGGTAACCAAAAGAGCGGAATCAGCTGGGAAACGCATGAAATGGACCAAAGAATGAATGAGCACATCATGCGAAGCTACTAATAATTACTAAAAACGAAACAAGCAAAGTGGATACCGAAAGAAGTTACATGAAGCTGTTCAAAGGGCTTTCCCAGATGTTCAGGTTTCAGTTCAAAGGATAGGCGATCAACGAAGTGCAATATTAAGAAATAAATATATATCATTGTTGTTGTTTTGGTGTTGTCATAGTTGGTTTTTTATACTTGATATCCCATTGTAAAAAACAAAATAATAAATATATATCTATCAGGAGGCTGAATGAACTTAAACAAGAAGCGATGAATGATTAACTATAGAGGCTGCAGCATCAGGCCACAAGAAAATGCCATAGTTAACAATACGATCGAAAATATAGGCACGGAGAATTAAATCAAGTTGAAGCCGTCGTTAATGTTATTGTTGAAAGTGGGAGCACGAAAGTTTTAAAAATTTAATTCCAAAGCGCTCTGCTAGAGTTTTTATGGTACGGACCCACTACTCTAAGACCAATTTTACCCAGGCAGAAAGCCACGAAGAATTTGGCGATTGCAGTTATATGTATGAACACCGAAATCCTCCAGCGTATATACAACAAATGCAATTCATTTGAAGAACTCAGACCGCAATACATGCAGCTGCAGTAGCAATAATTCGTTCCCACTGGCGGCAGTGCTAGTCCGCGAGAAGCATAAGGTAGCCTAAGTCCTACACCCAACCTTGGAAACATAGGCTGCGTAATCAAATAAAAAAGCTAAGGGCTGACCTCGGTCGACTTACGCATACATAAAGGGCAATCGCTCTAGAAAAGTTATGAAATGGCTTGAAGGTTTCAAAGTTGAGTATAAAATGCACTCCAGACAAGATCCACCAAACGACACAATGGTCCAATACCTAGACACTCTACGACAAAAACTAGCCACCAAATCGAGCCGCCTGCGAAGATATCGTACTCTCAGAAAAGAAGATGACGGAAACAAGTCCTTTCAAAATAATGAGAGTATTCTACAGGAAAACATAGTGAAAAACCAAATTAATGAAAATACTGAGGCCACCAAAATATTCATCGAGTAGATACATATTGGCGGTCCATATGTTCGGTGGATAGCGAGCATGCCAAAAACACCGCGTGGATTGGAGGAGAACGTAGAAGGATGGAAGCCTAAGCGAGATGAGCAACATAAACTTAAGCGAAGAAGATCTGAAAAAAGCAGTTGCGAAACGCACATAATTGGAAATCCCAGCCAAGACGGTATCCATAACTTCTGGTTGAAAAAATTTACAACAACACATCGTGCATTAGCTCACCACTATACAACTTTCCTCCAAACGGGATCAATTATCCCAGAATTTTTAACGACGGGCCAAACATATCTACTTCAAAGAGACCCAAAAATACAGAAGACCCATCCAAGTATAGGCCAATTACATGTCTCTGTGCGCTGTACAAGGCATTAACATCCTGCTTGCCGATAAAATCTACCACCACATCGAGGCCAATGAAATCATGTACAGCGAACAAAAAAGGGTGTACAAAATAAGCAAAGGTTGTAAGGAGCAGCTCATCATTGCCTCGGTTGTTATGGAACAAACATACCACAAGCAAAGGAGCATATATACAGCCTATATTGACTTTGCTAAAGCTTTCGACAGCGTCCCACACCTGGCTGCTAGAAGTACTAGACATATATAAGATAGCACCGAATATTAGGAAGCTGCTGCGCCATCTCTCGTCCATGTGGGAAATTACTTTAAATATAAGTCAAAGAAACGGTCTCATAAAATCGGCTCCTATCCCTATAAAAGAGGAATTTTTCAGGGAGACACATTAAGTCCACTATGGTTCTGCCTCGCATTAAACCCATTATCAACCATCCTAAAAGAAACCAACTATGGGTTTACCATTAAATATCCACATCTGACGCTTTACAAACTGTCACACCTGCTATACATGGATGACATTAAGCTGTATGGGGCAAACGAGCGTCAAATAAACACACTGCTGAAGCTTACAGAGAATTTTTCAAATGATATTAGAATGTCATTTGGAATTGATAAATGCCGTAGACAGAGTGCAGAAAACGGGAGATCTGTACTGCAAAACTTTCAGCTATGCGACAGCCAGACGTTAAATGGCATGTCTGAAAGCGAATATTACAAATACATTGGTTTGCTTCAGGCCCGAAGGATCCAGCACAATGAAGTAGTGCTGAACACAACAAATGAATACTTGGATAGGGTCACGAGCTTACTTAAGCCTTCCTTAAATAGAAACAACCTTTTTAAAGCCATTAATACATACGCGATCCCCGTACTTACATACACTTTCAGAACAATCAAATGGTCGGACACAGAGTTGGAGACCGTGAAAAGAGCAACAAGGACGCTGCTAACAAAACTTGGTGCACATCACCCTAAATCTGCGATAGAACGCCTCTACTTGCCACGCCAGGATGGTGGCCGAGGCATGGTAACTTAGAAACGATATGCAAGGCGGATTTGAAGTATTCCCCACTAAACCTGCATGATGTTACGACGCACGTGCTCGCCTCCGATCGAGAGCACATACAGTCTCTGATACAGAGTAGAAAATGAAAGCTATTCATGGAAGACACGCATATGCTCTGAGCATGCAAAAGTGGACAAATCAGCATCCAATGAGTGGTTAAGTCACTCTGGTATTTACGCTGAAACCGAGGGGTTCATGCTGGCCATCCAAGACCAGGTTATTGCAATAAGGAACCGCTGCAAATATGTAATGCGAGCTCCTATTGAAACTGATAATTGTAGACGATGCCAAAGACATCCCGAAACAATTCACCACATAACCGGTGCATGTGTTACATTGGCGGCTACCGAATATTTAACAAGGCATAACCAGGTATCAAAGATCGTACATCAAACAATAGCTCTGCGTTATGATCTAATTACAGCGGAATGCCCATACTACACATATACCTCAGAGGCAACGCTAGAAAACAGCACTTTCAAAATGTATTGGGACCGGTATATTCTAACAGATCCTACCATGCCACATAACCGACCTGATATACGATCGTAAATAAGCAGGAGAATCAGGCTTATGTAATAGACATAGGTGTTCCAAGCTATGCGAAGAAGCTCAGAAAATATCAAAGTTTGGCACACGAAATTAGGGAGATAGAGTTGACATAATTCCCATTATATTATCCTCAACAGGAGTTATCCCAAAATCACTAAACTGTAGTCTTGAGAAACTTCAACTCACCGAAAAGCGACGAGCGATACAGAAGGCTGTGATTTTATCGACTAGCTCGATAGTTAGGAAATTCTTAAGCATGCACTAATCTACGATGATTATATAAATTTAAAAACCTGATACATATGTAGTTATTTATAGAAAATCTTACCAATAGCTGTATAACCAAACCAATGTAAACTAGTTAATAGAATTAAATAGCACTAAGTATCTTGTTGTTTATAACCGATATTTAATGTAAACCCTCAAAGGAGAAAATTTTAAGAATAAAAAATATAAAATAAGATAAAATAAAATAATATTTAATATAAATAATAAAATAAAATAAAAATTATAAAATGAAATTAAATATATATAATGAAATAAAATAAAATAAAATGGAACAAAATTAAATAAAAGAAAATATAATAAAATATATTCAAGTAAAATAGAATTTCCACCACAATTAATGGTTATTCATAGTTTCTTTATTTAAAAATAAATTTTCCGCTGAGCACAAAATAAGCTTTTTATTCAAACTACACTGGAGAACAGTGGGGTGCAATTAAATTTATATTAAACGAGTGTGCTGAATACGAAAACGACTCCAGTTTTGCAATTGGTTGTAGCTGTTGAGATCATGCCACCTCTAGATTTTTTTCCAACGTTATTTTGCCTGAGAGTATATACCACTCCACTTCTTCAAAATCCATTTTGAGTTGTCAGCAAATATTTTTGTTTCATTCTGAGAAATCGTTTAGTGGGTGTCAAGATACTGGAAAAAATACGAAACGGATTGCATCCAATAGACGACTGCTCAAAAGCAACCGATGATAATTTAAAAACGTGAAAATAGTGGCATGGCTTGAAATGTAAATGGGCGATTCTCCGTAAACTGTACAATTTCACCGGCGGATTTCGAATGAAAATTTTTCTCAGATAGAAGTTGTCCGGATTTATTTTTGTTATCATTATGTAATAAAAAAGCTAAATTTTTCACCATTCTACTACAAGTATAATGAAAAAATAGTTATTCATAAATATGTAGAACAGGGTGGCTACTTAATGCTGATGTTAACTATTTAGTACATAAATTGTTTTGTCGGACTAAATTAGACCTTTTATGTGCTTTTTTGTTTGACTCAAAGTTTGGGTGTTGCTTAGCATAATTCGAAATCAAAGTTATAAAATTGAAAAAAAAATTTTTTAAATTGAGAATATGATTTTGCCATGTAACTGATATACAAATGCATACCACGCAACTGGCATTTCGACTTTACGTGCTGAATACGACACTTGTACTTAAAGTTTTTTTATATTCTATACCTTGATTTTTTCATCTCAATGAAACCTTACAGGATATAAAATAATCGGTATGATAAACTTATTTGTTTTCTTGTACAAACATACCACGTAACTGACCTGTTCTTTTTACATCGTCATTTTCCCCACTTTACTGCTATGCCAAACACTCAAGTGTCATTAACACCGAAACTTGTAAATACAAAAAATGTCAGTGCGATCGTCCTCTGTCATACTCTATCTTTCGCAGTGTCGGCAGAATAATGGAAAGCGAGCGAAATTGTTCAAAACTGATGGTCAAGATTCGATACGTAATTTATTTCTCGAAGTCGCCTTTTTTCATCACAAATCTATTCGTAAACAAAAGTTTTAACGACAGACAATAAAATTATGCCAATTTTTCGTACACATTTTTGAAATAAATCAATGATACTTCCAACGAGTTTTGAAAAACGTTGTTGAGGACATGCCACGCAACTGACATTTTGGGGTATATAGTATAATCTCATTGACGTTTCTATTCAAATATTTGACTGTTTATGCATGTGCTCTATTTAAACACATCAAAACTAACAAAATAACATCAAACTTGTACAGTCAATTATTGATTTTCCTGCTAATAACACCAATGGAAATTGTACAGTTTACAGATAATCGCCCACATAGAATTTGTTGGTTTAGATATTAAATTGTTTAAATTAAACTGTATCGACTCCAGGTTCGGGTTCACCACGTCAAACTCTTCGAGAAAGCAAAGTCCTGTTTCTGATTACATAATTTATTGGGGTTTTTTGTCGGCCTGTGATAAAGCAGATTTATATTTTAGACGCGAATAACTAAAAAGCTCGAACAAAATATTTAAAATCTGACCTCAGATTTAGGTTCTAGCCAGAGATTTTTTTATAATTTTTTTTTCTCTTAGTGTTATGCTTGCTTTGCATTTTTCAGGGGGATATTTGTGGAACAAGTTTCAAATTCCGGGATTAGAGCGCAATAGTTTCGGTATTTTTGGTACCCAAAAAAGACCGGGATCGTCATCCCTGATGTGTACATATCGGCGGAGATTCGCTACATTACATTGAATTGAATTTGCGAAAGTTTTACTATCGTTTTAAATTAACTAAAAAGATATTCTAATTAATTTTAAGCTGAAAATCAAAATATTTGAATGTTCTCTGCTGTTATACCGGAAAGTGTTTAATTTAGCGTGAAATTTTCATTTTAGAAGCTAGAAAGCATTAAACGAGTTGTAAACAAACAAACTTAGATAAATAACATTACCAAATGGAAAACTTTTCTATTTGTATGAATTAAGAGTGGATTGATGTATGAAAACACTTATTTGAAGCAATTTGATATACCTTTCATGAACACGAAATGGTATATTAACTTTGGTCCGATGTTTGTAACGTTGAGAAATATAGAAGAAAGACTCACCATTAAGTATACCGAATTGATCAGGGCGACGAACTGAGTTGATATAGTCATGCCCGTCTGTCCGTCCGTCTGTACGTCCGTCCGTCCGTCTGTATGTTTGAACGCAAACTAGTCCCTCAAATTTTGAGATATCTCAATGAAATTTGGCGCAAGGATGTATTTTTGTATTATATTAGACATTTGTCGGTTCCGGTAGGATCGGACCACTTAACATATATCTCCCATACAACCGATCTTTCATATAGGACGATTTTGGTCATTCCTGCCGCAATTTAGAAAGTATACATGTGAAACTCGGAGCTATATATAGTTATATCCGATACAACCGATCGTTCAGATAGAAAGATTTTGGCCATTTCTCCCTTTATTTAGAAAGTATAAACGTGAAACTCGGTGATATATATTTTAATATATCATAGAAGATTTTCAGAAAAAATCACTTTGATCGGAGCTATATATAGTATATATCCCATACAACCGATCGTTCAGATAGAAAGATTTTTGACCATTTCCCCCTTAATTTCCAATATAAAAACGTTAAACTTGGTGATATTTATTCTAATATATCACAGAAGATTGCCTCTAAAAATCATTTCGATAGGAGCTATATATAATATATATCCCATACAATCGATCGTTCAGGTAAGGGGGTTGTTGCCATTTTTTTTTATATTTATCTTAAAATCGTTTAGGTATGTACATCTGTTCACTATATATTTCTTATCTTATACAGCGCATTATTTTGAGATTACGAAGGGGGTAAGATTATTGTTCAGCCCCATTCATGAAAGGTATGAAGTCTACGGCACAGCCGAAGACAGTCCCGTCCTCACTTGTTTTATTTAATTTTTTTAAACATTTGGTAAAAATTTAAACAACGCTGTTTCAATTATACCTTGTAAAGCTCTTCAAAGCCTTTTTTCCGGGAATGTGATTTGAAAATTTCTGCAAATATACTCTATATTTAATTAGCGATACATGCTCATATTGCTTTTATACAATTGTTTTTGTTATTGATATTAGAGAAAAATTACAAAGTTTGCAAACGGTGATAGTTACTAGGACATATTTCTGATTGCACTTCTTCATCAACTATCGTCTCGGGAGCTGCCTACTGAACTGGAAATCTCCAACATTCAGAGCGCGCCTATAATTATTCCACAAAATTAGTATTAAAAAGCATATAGAATTTGTATGTACCCAAATGATGAATAGAAAGATTTTTGCAACAAAAATGCAACACTTTGAGACCAATTGCAAAGCGTGCAGCGGGGCATTCATATGGCTGAGTGGTTAAAGGCTAGTAAACACTAGTAATAAAGTACGAATGTTGGATATTCGAGTTCAATACTCGGCTCCCTAGAAGCTAGCTAATGGAGAAGTGAAATTCAGAAACATGTCCTAGTAGCCATCGCCGTTTATCACACATCACACCACCCACATTATCTGCAACCCAACGCCACTACTTATCGGCTGCATCACAGGTACCATCACTGGTATGCACTCAGTCGCCTCGCCGCTGCCGTTAATCGCCTTGCTGCTCAGCAACCGCTGCCTGCTACTACCATCTCCCGTCTCTCACCTTCAGAAGCTCTTCACTCCGACGCCACCCCTCTACATACCACACTACCGTTGCCCCACTTTTGTTCGACTGCCGATAATCCTCAGCTCAGCCGAACCACATATATCTCTCTCTTATCACTCTATTGATACGGACAGCTGCTGCCCCCTAATACCTCAAGCCGTGTGTATTCGCATTTAGCACATATATGCTGTGTTCTTTATTATGTGAGGATGCATACCGTTCACCAGTTTCGTACCAAATACAGCGACTTCACTGTGCTTTTCAAAGAAATTCCTTGTCCACCTAGAAGGTACAAAAACATTCCCACTGTAACTTTTTAATATATAAACATAAGTTCCTTACTCCCAGATTCCTTTTCTTCTATAAGATAACTCTAATATTGCCAGCTAATAAATTTTTATCGCATGCATTAAATACGATTTCCCATTCCCTTCTACCACACGTAAGTCATTCAAAATCGGACATTCAACCTAATAAACTCCCAACTGAGCTCCGTGTATGGAAGTTTAACACATAGTGATCACTGTAAGTTTTAATTAACATCATTATATTTACTTATTAAACAGAGTTAAATATGCATGCTAGCGTATTCATAGTAATACGTGCATACATACATACATACAAAGAGTACAACTTTTATGTTAAAACATTCCAAAAAGGTTCCAATTTTGCACCTGTCTGCTTATTAATTTGTCTATGAAAATGTTTGCTATAGTCCTCACTGGAGGTCTATAAAGCATGCCTGCAAATCAGAGTATATAAGTATCCCAATGGTAAAAGACAAAGATAGCCAGGAAATTACGACAATTTGAGCCAGTCATACAAAGCAGCAGTGTTCGACTACTGGTTTAATGAATACCTCTGAACTGGCGCTAATCAGATGCAGACGTCTGAGCTATATGAATTTAAATTAATAAGTCAAAGGCTGAACCAATTAAGAAGGCGTTGAAAAAATATCTGCAAAGGTGGAAAGTTACCAATTCTTCATCACAATTTTAAAACTGTCGGTTGTAACACTGCGAGAGGACAGAGTTAGTTCTAGTACCGTCACCTTATGCAATGTTTTTGCGTTAGTTCGGAACTAGTGCGCTTATCTGGAGAGTTTTCACATATACTCGCATGGCTCAACTGCAGTGTTGCTTTATAAAAAGTTTAAAATGTGTACTAACTATATTTGTATATGTATGTGAATCTCTTTTGACTTATGCTCCACTTATGCAATCAAACCGAAACCTAAAATTCACCGCCTGGATTTAAATAAATTTTAAAAGATAAAAAAATATGTGGGTTGCAAGTAAACATATCTATGCCAAAGGGGGTTCTCTCGGTTGGATGGCTGCTGAGACATAAATACATACACATAGCACACATCTACATATAATTTATAACTCATGTGTGTCACAGAGCATCATAATTACATGTGCCAGTGTGTTTGTAAATATTTGAAGAATAAATATGCATATGTGATAGAAAGCAAACAAAAGCGGACATACCAAAAAAAATTATGAAAAACATCAAATAGGTATGCATTCATATAATAATACATACAAATTCATGTATGGGCTAGGTGACTTATATGCAAATTGCGTAAACCAGATATGCAATTAAGCGCGGTTTGACGTCAGCATTGAAATGCATTGTGTGTATATATGTATATATACGACCATATATATGTGCATATAGTTAAGAATTTAGAGTAGAAACCAGGTTATCCTTTCATGGCATTAAGTGAAATTTCGCATTATTTTATTTTATGTATTTTGTTTTGTTATTTATAATTTTCTATTTTGTTGATTTTTGACAATTCATACTGTTGATTCTTAAATATGTATCACACTTTCAACCAAAAAAACACCAAAAATAAATAAAAGAAATAAATGTAAGGCGCGATAGCCTCCGAAGAGATTTTAGGCCGAGCTTCTCTTCCAATTTACGTTGTGCTCCTTTTTAATTTTTCCTACAAATTGGCGGGACGGGACCTACTTGTTTTATGCCGACTCCGAACGGCATCTGCGAGGCAGATGAGCTGGCACTGAGAGCTTTTCATGGCATACAAATTTTCTTCTAAATGAAAAACCTTTTTTCTAAAATTTTGATGTTGCTTTGCCCGGGGTGTGAACCCAGGGCACTCGGCGTGGTAGGCGGAGCACGCTACCATCACACCACGGTGACGGACACCAACAGCTCTCACGAATATTACTTAGACTTTTTTGGCAAAGTTTATTGACAGAAATATAAAGAACTTACACAAATTTACGTTTTTCTCTCAAAAACTATTTCCTCCGGTTTAAAAGCTGGTTTTAGCAAAAAAAAATGTCTTTCTTTTCCTTTCGTTTATTTTATTTTATTTTACTAGAAGACATGGCAGACGTTGTCCTGCCCTAAATTTGGCCTATCTGCATACATTTTAATAAGCTTTTTCCGTCTGAATCTGCCCTCCCCCCTCTTCATTTTTCCTAACCCTTTTACTCACTCCTTGCTCAGTCTTTTTCGCTTCATCTATCTCCATCGTCGTCTCATTCTATCTCTTTCTTAATCTCCCTCTCCTTATCTCTTTTCTCTTCTCTCAATTTCTTCTTATTCTTCTGCATCTCTTATTGCCTGTCCAAGAGTGTGGTATGTATTTTATTCCAGTCCCAGTCCCAGTCCCACTCCGAGTCTCATTCCCAGTCCCACTCCGAGCCTCGGTCCCAGTCCTAGTCCTAATCCCAGTCCCAGTCCGTCTCGGGAGTGTATATTACTATGAACTAAAGCACTCATCAACAGCTTTCATTTGATATCCATATTCTATACACACATTCTAGGGGTACCCAGGTCCACGTTTTGGCCTATATCTCGAGACCCAAGTCACCCAGGGGTATGCAAAATTACCCTCTACTTAAGCACTCATCGACAGCTTTCATTTGATATCCATATTCTATAAACACACTCTAGGGGTACCCGGGTCTACGTTTTGGCCTATACCTCGAGACCCCAGTCACTCAGGGGGTATGAAAATTACCCTCTACTAAAGCACTCATCTACAGCTTTCATTTGATATCCATATATTATAAACACACTCTAGGGGTACCCGGGTCCACGTTTTGGCCTATATCTCGAGACCCTGGTCACCCAGTCACCTATCCTATATTTCAAGTTAGATCAAAATACACACGGGGTGCAAAACAAATTCAAAATCGGTTCAGTAGTTTAGGAGTCCATTGGCTTCAATTGTGTGACACGTGTTTTTTATACCTTTCATGAACATGAAATGGTATACTAACTTTGGTCCGATGTTTGTAACGTTGAGAAATATAGAAGATAGACTCACGATTAAGTATACCGAATTGATCAGGGCGTCTGTCTGTTTGAACGCATACTAGTCCCTAAAATTTTGAGATATCTCAATAAAATTTGGCACAAGGATGTATTTTTGTATTATATTAAACATTTGTCGGATCCGGTAGGATCGGACCACTATAACATATATCTCCCATACAACCGATCGTTCAGATAAGACGATTTTGGTCATTCCTACCGCAATTTAGAAAGTATAAACGTGAAACTCGGTGATATATATTCAAATATATCATAGAAGATATCCTGAAAAAATCACTTTGATGGGATCTATATATAGTTATATCCCATACAACCGATCGTTCAGATATAAAGATTTTTGGGAATTTCTCCCTTAATTTCCAATACAAACACGTTAAACTTGGTGATATTTATTCTAATATATTATAAAAGATTTCCTGTAAAAATCATTTCGATCGAAGCTATATATAATATATATCCCATACATTCGATCTTTCAGATAAGGGGGTTTTTCCATTTTTTATTTTATATTTATCTTAAAAATCGTTTAGGTATGTACATCTGTTCACTATATATTACTTATCTTACACATCCGATTATTTGGAGATTACGAACGGGATAATATTATTGTTCAGCCCCATTCATGAAAGGTATGAAGTCTTCGGCACAGCCGAAGTCAGTCCCGTCCTAACTTGTTTTATTATTATATTTTATTTTTTTTTATTACATTTTAATTTATTTTTCTATTTTAATTTAGTACATTTTAATTTCTTTTATTTCATTCTATTTTATTTTATTTTTATTTTAATTTACTTTATTTTATTACATTTTATTTCTTTCTATTTTATTTTACTTTATGTCGTTTTATTTTATTTCATTTTATTTTCTTTTGTTTTCATTTATTTCATTTTATTTTATTTTATTTTAGTTTATTTTATTTTAATTTATTTTATTACATTTTATTTCTTTCTATTTTATTTTACTTTATGTCGTTTTATTTTATTTCATTTTATTTTCTTTTGTTTTCATTTATTTCATTTTATTTTATTTTATTTTGTTTTATTTTATTTCATTTCATTTTATTTTATTTTATTTTATTTTATCTTTTCTTTTCTTTTCATTTATTTTCTTTTATTTTGCTTTGTTTTATTTATTTATTTAATTTTTTTTCGGACGCTACTATGTGGCTCAGTAGATATGGGCTTGCATCTACGCCGTTCCTCCTGATCAGAGAGCGGCGGAATGTCGGTGAACCCTAACTGCCAGCCCCTTTACCCACAGTGTTATGTAGACCACGCATATCGAATGATTAACAGCCGTATTTCAACGGAGCCTTTCCAATGCCGGGCCACCTCGAGAAGTAACAATGGCCTTACTATTTAATGGGGTTCTTCCCCATATTTAATATAAGACCGCTGAGCCCGTCTTGCCGGAAAGCTGGTTGTACGACCAAGATGAACAGCTCAACAGCTTATGATGATAAGCACGAAAGTAGAGGAGAGTCAACTAGCTTTATGATGGAACTGCAGCTGAATCCAAACGAAAAAAAGAGTAGAGAAGGGTGCGTAGAAGAGAGAATAAAAGAACTCTTCACAGTACTGTGCAACACTAAGAATTGTCGAGCGCTTGGAAGCAGTGGTCAATCCAACAGAGCTGAAGAGTGGGCGCATGAAATTAAGCAATTGCATGAATTTATTTCGAATATTTTGTACCATCCTAGTGCTCATGTTTGTTTATGTCCAGCTTAGGTTGCATTCATATAAGCGCTGATCATAATAATTAAAAATTATTATACAAAAAACACCGTTTGAAAGGATGTGCCAAACAAAAACTATTTATATGTACGAATTAGTGAAGGATGTGGAGGTCTCTCCACAGTTTGTGCTGCCGCCGCTGCTAATGTCGTCTGTGTTAATATCATATGCAGAAATTTGTGGAAACAACCAGCATAAAAACGCATGAGTGCATCAGCACAAAACCAGCCTCATCAGCAACTTTAGTGGCATATATATCAGCACCAACAACAACGAAAACATTGCTGAGTCACTAGTGAGTGCCTTGTATGGGCGTAGGGTATAAAAGTCTACAGAGAATTTATGCCATAATTGCATGTAGTCATTAATGAACGTCACCAGTGGTACCTCCAGTAAGTACTTACACAACTTAGCACTTGGAAGTTCTATACTCTTGTTTCAAAAGAGAGGTACAGTGATGCTTCAAACAGCATTGGTTGCCATTAAATTCAACGAAATGGAATATTTAAAAAGCGCCTACTAGCCCGTTTCCTTTTTCTTTTTTATACTCAGTTGAGCAGAGCTCACAGAGCATATTAACTTTGATTGGATAACGGTTGGTTGTACAGGTATAAAGGAATCGAGATAGATATAGACTTCCATATATCAAAAGCATCAGGATCAAAAAAAAATTTGATTGAGCCATGTCCGTCCGTCCGTCTGTCCGTTAACACGATAACTTGAGTAAATTTTGAGGTATTTTGATGAAATTTAGTATGTAGGTTCCTGGGCACTCATCTCAGGTCGCTATTTAAAATGAACGATATCGACAATAACCACGCCCACTTTTTCGATATCGAAAATTCGAAAAACCGAAAAAATGCGATAATTCATTGCCAAAGACGGATAAAGCGATGAAACTTGGTAGGGAGGTTGAACTTATGACGCAGAATGGAAAATTAGTAAAATTTTGGACAATGGGCGTGGCCCGCCCACTTTTAAAAGAAGGTAATTTAAAAGTTTTGCAATCTGTAATTTTAGCAGTCGTTGAAGATATCTTGATGAAATTTGGCAGGAACGTTACTACTATTACTATATATGTGCTAAATAAAAATTAGCAAAATCGGATGAAGAACACGCCCACTTTTAAAAAAAAATTTTTTTAAGTCAAATTTTAACAAAAAATTTAATATCTTTACTGTATATAAGTAAATTATGTCAACATTCAACTCCAGTAATGATATGGTGCAACAAAATACAAAAATAAAAGAAAATTTCAAAATGGGCGTGGCTCCGCCCTTTTTCATTTAGTTTGTCTAGAATACTTTTAATGCCATAAGTCGAACAAAAATTCACCAATCCTTCTGAAATTTGGTAGGGGCATAGATTCTATGACGGTAACTGTTTTCTGTGAAAATGGGCGAAACGGTTGAAGCCCGCCCAGTTTTTATACACAGTCGACCGTCTGTCCTTCCGCTCGGCCGCTAACACGATAACTTGAGCAAAAACCGATATATCTTTACTAAACTTATTCCCCGTACTTACCTGAACTCACTTTATCTTGGTATAAAAATGGCCGAAATCCGACTATACCACGCCCACTTTTTCGATATCGAAAATTACGAAAAATGAAAAAAATGCCATAATTCTATACCAAATACGAAAAAAGGGATAAACATGGTTTGATTGGTTTATTGACGCAAAATATAACTTTAGAAAAAACTTTGTAAAATGGGTGTGACACCTACCATATTAAGTAGAAGAAAATGAAAAAGTTCTGCAGGGCGAAATCAAAAGCCCTTGGAATCTTTGCAGGAATACTGTTCGTGGTATTACATATATAAATAAATTAGCGGTACCCGACAGATGATGTTCTGGGTCACCCTGGTCCACATTTTGGTCGATATCTCGAAAACGCCTTCACATATACAACTAAGGGCCACTCCCTTTTAAAACCCTCATTAGTACCTTTAATTTGATACCCATACGTACAAACACATTCTAGAGTCACCCCTGGTCCACCTTTATGGCGATATCCCGAAAATGGCGTCCACCTATAGAACTATAGCCCACTTCCTTTTAAAATACTATTTAATACCTTCCATTTGATATGCATGTCATACAAAACATATTCCAGGGTTTCCCTAGGTTTCATTTTCCTACATGGTGATTTTCCCTTATTTTGTCTCCAAAGCTCTCAGCTGAGTATGTAATATTCGGTTACACCCGAAACTTAGCCTTCCTTACTTGTTTTTACAAATGTTTTATATATTCTATGTCATCTCTTCACCACCACAGATTCAACTAATACTTTTTTAGCGTAAATGACACAAAAAGTTCTACAAACTCTTGGCAGCTGCCTGAGTGGGGCCTTTGGCTCAAACATTTATTTGCCATATAGGCATAGTTATATGTTTGAATTTATGTTTGCATTTTTTTATTAAGTACATAAATGTTTGCAGCTCAGTTTATATTCACATGTGAGCGTGAGAATACACTCTTTTACATATATAATTTTTTATGCTAATTAGAGTAGACGCACAGCTGAAGATTCATATTATGGAACTTGTAATTGGCTGCTTGTACTGTTGTAATACAAATAAAATAGTAACTGTTTACATTAGATTTATATTGTACCTGTATTAGTGATGCAAGGTTCCGAGTATTTTAAGAACCGTTCCTATGCTTTTGATAGCAATCACATCTCTCTCTCTTTTTATAAATACACACATATGTATGACACATGTTGTGTAATTTTATGCTTATTAAGGTTCAAATCTTCACGGATATATCTAACCCAGTTTAGATCTGTCTTCCCTGGATTGGATAAAGAAATAAATAAAGTGGGTTTTGCGGTAAATGAGGACAAGGCGAAGTACTTGCTGTCATCCAAGAAGGGATAGGCGCATCCAAGCCCCAGCAGCCAATTCACTGTTAACGGATATGCGTTTGAGACTGTGCAGGATTTCGTCTGTTTGGGAAGCAGCATTAACAGCAAAAACAATGTTGGATTAGAAATCAAAGGTAGAAAACCTCTTGCTAACAATTGCTACTTTTGACTCAGATGGCTCTTCGAGGTTTCGAGAGAAAAGTTCTCCGGAAGGTTTATGGGCCTGTCCGTGATGCCAAGGGCGTATATCGAAGGCGGTATAATGATGAGCTTTACGCAGATATGACGACATCGCTGCGAATAAAAACCCAAAGGCTTCGCTGGCCCGTCAAATTGACGAAGACGTTCTAGTCGACACCACACCGCAGTTTGCGGCAGAGGAAGGGGCTACCTCTGCTGAGTTGGGAGAGGCAAGTGGCGGCAGACTTGACCTTCCTTTGGATCTCTCATTTCCACTTACTAAGATTTTCGATACCAGTCTCTAAAGTTGACTTAAAAAAAACCCTTCGGCTTTGCCCCCTTCACTTTCAGTTAAGACTTGTTAACAGGGATACGCTTAGTTGTATGAGACACTTTTTCTCCAATTAATAAAGATAGTAAGTTGCAAGCAAATGATGTTTTCACTGTTGATTTGCCTTAAAAAGCGGAACTCCCTTACGTGGGTGACCAGCAGTTATTTTTGCCTATAACTTATATATAAATTAATACGAAAATTGCATTCTGGATGCTCACGCACATCGGATGCATGTAAATTATGTATTAGTCATGTGAAGAAAGGGGTCCCCGAATAAGGGGCTAAGATAAAGTTATGTTTAATGAATGTGCTGCACATACAACGAAATTTTCGTTATATAAATTTTCAGGTATGAAAAGCCAACTACTAAAGATCACTTTTGTGTAAATGTAAAGTAAGGCTTCCCGCCTAGATGCTAGAAGTTGCCCTACGCTTGGTTTCACACCTTTATCGGTTGGTTGATCATGTACCGCTATTGTCTCCCGTCCAAGCGTATCCGCCTTTTCGTTACGCTCTATGCTCATAGTACTTGGGCTCTATAATGATGGTAAGTTTCTCCCCGTTTTAATTCTTTCAAGCTATTGTTAGCACTATAACGCACTTCTAGTTGTTGTGCTATGCAAGTTATCGCCTCAAGGACCACCTGGTTGTTAATAAAAAAGTTTACACGTCTGCAGTGTGCGCAGTTTTCTTCCCGTATTTCTTCTGCTGTCATGGCATTGGCTTCCGCCTGAAAGACACTTTAGTGATCTGCAAGCACATTATCGTCAAGTATACCATGAGCCATTCCGGTTCAATTAGGTTGGTTGCTATTGCGTATACGTCCTATATTCCAGCGCTCTTCAGCCATCCTTTCAATTTTATTGAAGCTCTAGATCTCCACCGAAGCACAGGCTTACATACTTTATAGAGCAGTATAATATACAAATTTGTTTTTAAAATAGAAGGTTGTGAACTTTAAAAGCTACCCACTCCCTTGACACTGCTCTTGGGCGGGAAAGAGTTGGCTGACGGTGAGTGTTGTCCGTAAGGAGGTTTCACTGTACTGCCTTAAATAATTATACCACTACTTACGACGTCGTAAGAGTCAGTATTGTGCTGGTCTTCCATATAAAATGCCCCCGACTCAACTCCGCGTTAATAAACTTCCTCCCTATTCATAAAGAACCTGCCAACAACAAAAGGCATAGCTTAGGTACAAGCAAATATACAAAGTAGTGTACAGTACGAAAGTATTAATATATGTAGCAGAAGGCAATTGCCAAAAAGTTCTACAATCTCTCGAGACCTCACACTGGTCGAGTCTCTTCCTCAACAGATCGATCATCGCATCGACCACTCCCACGACAAAAGGCTTTGAATATATTAAAAAAGGAAATTGCTCTTCCTGATGTCGCATCTTCAATTTTGCACAAGATACTTGATAAAATATGGATGTTTTACAAAAATAAAATCGCATTTCAGCCGGGATTGGCAAAGCCCTCCGAATGTATTTCTTACGTTGAAAATAAAATTTGTACCGCTTTTCAAAATATTTTCTAAATCATTCTTCTTGCCCCATTTTATGAATTTTGCTTACCTTGTTGCTTATTACTGCTTCGGAAGGGAAACGTTTCGGAACTAAATTGGATTTATTTTCCATTAAAGATTTTTTTTGTGCTACTAACCTCAATATGGATCGGGCGCTTCGAGACAGACACACCTGAGCATCTAATGTCGGCTGGACGGCCAACGCCGAGAAGACGAATATGATCTTGTTTACTAAAAGGTACAAAGTCCCGAAGTGGACAAAGCGTAAGTAAGGAAGGGTGACCAATGCAGGAGAAACCTTGCGTAAAATATCTAGGAATCATTCTAAACAGTAAGCTGTCATGGAAGCTAAACGTAGGGGGAAAGTGAAGCAGGCTTCGACGGCATTTTATGCATGTAAAAGAATACTAGGGTGTACGTGGGGTTTATCGTCCTCTCTCTCTTTTATTGGCTATTTACAGCGATTGTAAAGCCTATCCCTTACTCTGGGGTACTTGTTTGGTGGACGTCCATACAAACAAGAAGAGTGGGTATGTGGCTAACAATGATGAGCACTACGGGAGCCCTGAAAACAATCCCAACGGCTGCGCTGTATGCCACTCTGCACATTCTACCAGTGGACATGGTGGCAAAGAACAGAACGACCCGAACAGAACGATCCGTATCTGCTTCGAAGGGGCTCATAAAGCAAAAAAAAAGAGTAGGATGAAAGGCTCAAGGGTGCCCAAAAGGCATACGAGGCGATATATGTATACATACCGACGGTTTCCATTATGGAAAGCGTAGGGTCTGCGATGCACATGTAGGAAACGCGGGTTGGAGAAGGAAACAATCGAGCACATTTTGTACTCATGCCCTTCGCTTGCCACGCTAAAACTCCAGCATTTAGGAATGCTACAGCTGTCATATTTAGAAGCAGCAAATAGTATAAGTCCTAGAAAGCAAAGAAAAGCAAATACTAGAATATTTGCAAAGAGGGCGGAGTTATTTGATCATTTTAATGCATAAGTCCTGGATATTGATAGTGTTTTTTCAGTTTAGTCGTTAAACATACTTCTGGTAACACAACGGACTTATTCAGTCTATTCGAGGCCCTTATGGACTAGAGGTTTACGCCGATCACTTTATCGGCGGCGGCGGCGTAGGCTCTATTATATACCGGCGGCGGCGGCGTGGGCGGCGCGCCGGCTTACGCCGGTGTTCTTACTTTAAAAAGCTTGATTTTTCTATTTAAAAAAAATTATATTTAGCAAAGGTTTTGTTTGTATGTATTTAAGGAAATCAACGTGTTGGCCATTTCGGAAAGATCCGGGGTTTTTGCCTTAAGATCTCGCAGACCGTTCAAAAATTTTCAGCAGTAGCTCCTTGCTGAGGGATTCTCCCTCGTTCGCTTACTCCAGAGAGGCTTCGAACCTAGCCCCGGTCTTTGGAATTGGTACTGCTGCGTCGGCTGAAAAGAAATAGAGATACATAAAATAGTCACACTTTTGTCTGTATATCTCGTGCAATGCGTAGTTTCACCTAGTGTTAACTCGTAATAATCGTCGCGAACACAATTCCTTTAAATCATTTGTGGCTCCTTGGCGGTCACGCACAAAGGCGACTTACGGTTGCTATTAATGGTATTTTAATACGCATGACTCTCAAGGTACAGGGCGCTTCCAGTTGTTTCTGCTGTTTTTAAGAGCTATTCCCAATGTGCGAACAGTAAACAATCCCGACCACCAGTCTCTACCACGCCTCCTGACCCTCACACCATATACCAGCACACAAGCTATAGGACTGCGACTTCAAACTCATACCTTCGTTGACGTCACTTTCCTAGAAGCTGTAGGTGTAGCTCCAAAGACTTTCCAACGGATGCTTTTGTTGCGCTATGCTGCCGAGCTACACCAGAGAAACACCTTGAAACGTTAGGGAGTGACTATTCGGCCAAAGATGCCGCCCTCGAAATCATAAGCAGTCATTGCGTAATGGGTGAAAATCGTATAATCTTCGGCGCATCTACATAATTAAAATTTTACAAGGACCCTGGATAAAATTTTTAAAACGTAGACCAAAGTTTGCAGACGTTTGTGTTCACAACATTGATTTCATTAGTCTTCGTTAAATCAAACGATATTTTAGAATGAAAGTCGACCGATTTTAAGTTGAAAGATGTTAACTTCTGTTTTCCAGCCTTATGATATAAGAGCTCATTATGGATGACCGCGTAGCTTCAGACTAGTTCGACTGTCCATTGCATTAGGGTAGCAGCACACACGGTCCTAAGTTCGACTGTTTTGGGAAAGCTTTTCCTCCACCACTTTGAGTGTTCGTGCGAAGGACAAAGCCTCACCTGGTAAATATATGTGCCTACATATTCACATTTGTAAAAGGAGCCTTAACGTGTAGGTGATATTTAAACTTGGTTGATAGGCTATAATCAATGTGATTCACTCCGAGGGACTAGTTTTGGATAGGGCCGCCAACTTTAGGAAATGTCAAACCAGGAGACTTGGGTGTTGAAAGATGAAGTGTGAAAATCAAAATTAACATTTCAGACGCTATTTTAAAGTTTCGTAAATAAACAACAGGTGTTTAAATGTAAGCCCAAGTGATTTTTCAAATTCTTCTCATACGTACATATATCCTCAACTTAAGTATGAGGTAAGAATCATTTCAAAGGAGTTTTTTTGCCCCTAGAACCTACTAAAGGATTTTGAAGCACTGAATTCGCTTATTCTTTCAGCCAATCGCAATACATTTTTTTTTAAATCGGCACCTTTTTTGGTATGGTAATTTGCCTGGGTCTTTTATTTGCATCATTGTTAGTATTAATTTTTTGAAAAATATATGCAAAGTGAGCATATAAATTTATTATATAACTTTTCTTTTGGTGTTTTTGTTTTAATAACTTGGTAAATTGGGTGATGCAAAATCCGCGTTAAGCTGACATCGAAAGCGCTGTTTTTTTTAAATAACTTTTGAACAGTTAGAAAGAGTTAAATTTCGCAATTAGTTTCTTATAACTGGCAGTGATGCGCATCCGTTGACACCACTTTCGACCATATCCGACCAATTTTCGACATGAACAATAAATGGCCTAAACAGTTTTAAACGAGTAGAAAATATAGTAACGCGCCGGACGCCGTCGCCGCCGCCGCCGCGCTGATATTTTTGACATTCGGCGGCGGCGTGCGAAAAACGACCCTGATCGGCGGCGGCGGCGGCGTTTATCGGCGGCGTATATCTCTATTATGGACCTAACCTAAGCTTATTATCCCCCTTTAGTGGTTACTTATACCAAAATGTTACTACTAGATTATTCAAATCACCACAAGTTCGTTAAACAAAACGTCAATTTACTTACTTATTATGCTTTTCATGCTGCGAACACTTATTTCCAGGGCTATGTACAAGTACATATATACTTCAGCACTTTTTGAGATGATAACAGATTTATGTAGTACGTTAAGCTCATTTTCATACCATCTAGCATAAGATTTTAGCAACACAAAATTTACATAAGCAAATGAAATGTAGATATTTTATTTGGCATGCAAATTTGCCAGAGTGATGGTAAATTTTAAATCAGATAGGTATTCTGCCACCCATCTGTGAAGCAGTAAAAGGGCAAAGAGTTTGCAAAAATATCGATCATTGCTGAGTGCGGGTTGGATTCCCACTCTCGAAAGAAAGGGCTTTAAAGAAATTTATAATCGAAACAGTTTGCCGCCCTGTCCCGCCCTTATAGGGCGAATAAATTTTTCCCAAATCTCATATATAAATTCTCTTGTCACAGTGTTTGTGGTTGACTTCCCTCAAAACCTCGATCGATTTTCATGAAATTTTCTGAGTATACTGAGGAGGTTTGAGAATCGGATCTTTTAAGTTTTCTTACCCCAAAATGGTAGGGGTGATCCCCCCCCCCTTAATTTTTGTTTAGGCAAAATTTTTTTGTTTTTTATATTTTTTATGGAACAGCATTCAAAAATACTACTGACCATCTGGACAGGGACTGGGACTGAAACTGGAACTGGTACTGTGACTGGGGACAAGGGATGGAGAAAAATAAAAAGAACTAGAGAGAAGAAAAACGAGGGAATGAGGAAGCGACTGTGAAAAGCGAAGAAAGAGATGAAGATAGAGGAGAGGAAGCTAAAGAGAGAAAAATGGAAGAGAAAGGCAGCGAGGTAGAAGGAGACGCAGAGAGAGAAATGAATAAAAGGATTAAGAAAAGGGGGATATGTAGGGGAAAAGCTTCTTAAGAGTTATGCAGATAGACCGAAGTTTGGGCAGAACAATATTTACCGGGTCTGCAGTTTTTAATATATTTCCAATATTAAATTCATTTAGAGCGGAGCAGTGCTAATCATTTTCAGGACCGTTTGGAAACCTACAAATGTGTCGTAATTAATAATTACTGACCTCTTGGATCCTGCATGCAAGTATTAAGATCATAGAACTCAACAATCGTTAGAACGGATCTTTCTGGAATGAACTTCAATTGAGCTATGATTTTCATCAGATATCTATCTATCCCAAGTAGCTAACAAAAAGCCGTTTTGATGCCATAAAACTCGTCTGAGCCTGCTGAATGCTACGTCGGATATATACTACAACCAACTCGGTTTGTTTATAAAACAAAAGAATATTTGGAATACCCATACCGATTATCTACCAAGATTTCCAAAATTGGGATTTCCAAAGCATCCTAAACGTCTTTTAGCCTGAGCCGGGCGTTCACACAGAAAGTTCTCAAATGGTATGTACGTTCGGTAGTAACATCTTTACAATTTTTTTATTGTTTTTAAGCATGCGAGCCTAATCCCAATGACCGCTGTAGACCGCAATGTTGTTGTGGTTGTAGCGATAAGCACACGCCTCGAAGGTTTTGGGTAAGTGTTATAGATGTTGATGGTCCTTTGTCGGATATAGATTCGTACAATTCGATTACAAGCACAATTAAGGTACTAGCGTGACCACCGCGGGAACGATTGAATATGGCCCATTGAACCTTCTAGGCCATTTCGCCTCCCAGCTCCAGGTGATTGATAATGCATAAGCTATGTGCAGCCCATGTCAGTTTTATCCTCTGACGCATTCTTTACGATAGACAAGTCAGTTGGTACCCTACTATGCCCTTTCTATTTGCGTCTACCTCTCCTAAAATTTATATTATATAGCAATATCCAGTTTTTCACTGGCGGACACTGCCTATGTTCCATCAGCCCGCTTGACAAATGTCTTATTTGATTGGTTTCTGGCTAGGATCTTTTCGAGCACTGCTGAGCCCTTCGTGGACTCAATGGCACTGTTCACGTCAGCAATTTATTCTTGCACTACGTATGACTTTCCTATATTTTCCCATGAAGGTCTTATACTCCATGTCAGTGTTTGACATTTCAAAATTTTTCAAAACTCTGATGACACAGTCAAAAACTCTAAGCTATGCTAAGTGCAAAGTGAAACTGTGCCGGCACTGTGACAACTTTTTCAATATTCCATTAGAAAGAAATGGAAAAACATCTTAAGCCAACTATTTTTCTTCAGCAACATGAAAAGCTCCTATAAAATCCAGAAAAGTAAAGAAAAGGAAAACAAGTAAGGAAGGTTAAGTTCGGGTGTAACCGAACATTACATACTCAGTTGAGAGCTATGGTGACAACATAAATGGGAAATATAACCACGTAGGAAAATGAACCGAGGGTAACCCTGCAATGTGTTTGTATGACATGTGTATCAAATGAAAGGCATTAAAGAGTATTTTATGAGGAGTGGGCCATAGTTCTATAGGTGGACGCCATTTAGGGATATCGCCATAAAGGTGAATCAGGGTTGACTCTAGAATTTGTTTGTACGATATGGGTATCAAATTGAAGGTATTAATGAGGGTTTTGAAAGGGAGTGGTGGTAGTTGTATATGTGAAGGGGTTTTCCAGATATCGATCAAAATGTGGACCAGGGTGACCCAGAACATCATCTGTTGGACACCGCTAATTTATTTATATATGTAATACCACGAACAGAATTCCTGCCAAGATTTCAAGGGTTTTTTATTTCGCCCTGCCGAACTTTTTCATTTTCTTCTACTTAATATGGTAGGTGTCACAACCATTTTACAAAGGTTTTTTCTAAAAGTTATATTTTGCGTCAATAAACCAATCCAATTACCATGTTTCATCCCTTTTTTCGTATTTGGTATAGAATTATAGCATTTTTTCATTTTTCGTAATTTTCGATATCGAAAAAGTATGCGTGGTCATAGTCGGATTTCGGCCATTTTTTATACCAATTTAAAGTGAGTTCGAAAAGTACGCGAACTGAGTTTAGTAAAGATATATCGATTTTTGCTCAAGTTATCGTGTTAACGGCCGAGCGGAAGGACAGACGGTCGACTGTGTATAAAAACTGGGCGTGGCTTCAACCGATTTCGCCCTTTTTCACAGAAATAAGTTATCGTCCCAGAATCTAAGCCCCTACCAAATTTCACAAGGATTGGTAAATTTTTGTTCGACTTATGGCATTAAAAGTATCGTAGACAAATTAAATGAAAAAGGGCGGAGCCACGCCCATTTTGAAATTTTCTTTTATTTTTGTATTTTGTTGCACCATATCATTACTGGAGTTGAATGTTGACACAATTTAGATATTAAATTTTTTGTTAAAAATTTACTTTAAAAAAAGAAATTTTTTTTAAAGTGGGTGTGATCGTTCTCCGATTTTGCTGATTTTTATTAAGCATACATATGGTAATAGGGGTAACCTTCCTGCCAAATTTCATCATGATATCTTCAATGACTGCCAAATTACAGCTTGCAAAAATTTTAAATTGCCATCTTTTAAAAGTGAGCGGTGCCACGCCCATTGTCCAAAATTTTACTAATTTTCTGCTCTGCGTCATAAGTTCAACTCACCTACCAAGTTTCATCGTTTTATCCGTCTTTGGTAATGAATTATCGTACTTTTTCGGGTTTTCGAAATTTTCGATATCGAAAAAGTGGGCGTGGTTATAGTCCGATATCGTTCATTTTAAATAGCGCTCTGAGATGAGTGCTCAGGAACCTACATACCAAATTTCATCAATATACCTCAAAATTTTCTCAAGTTATCGTGTTAACGGAAGGACGGACGTACGGACGGACATGGCTCAATCAAATTTTTTTTCGATCCAGATTATTTTGATATATGGAAGTCTATATCTAGTCGATTCCTTTATACCTGTACAACCAACCGTTATCCAATCAAAGTTAATATACTCTGTGAGCTCTGCTCAACTGAGTATAAAAGCTGCTATCTTCTAAGCAAAAAAAAGAACACAGCAAATAACTGCTATTACCAGAAAAAAAATGAAAAATAACTATTATTTTTTGAGCGAAGAAATATGACTCAAAAATTAACTGTTAAAATGTGATTTTATAAAAAAGTTATTCTTAAACGGTTATGGTGCTGCGATACCTGGGAGTATTTTTTATGGCTAGTAAAAAAAATCCGCTATATCCAATTTTTCATATTTAAGTTTCTACATCCAGCGAGCCAAATCTACCACTGTAATACTACGTTTCCACCAAACCCAAACTCCGTGTTTGCCTAATTCATACGGTGGCTAAAAAATGCCAAAAATATAGAGAGGTATCGAAATACACGTTTTAACTTCGATATCAATAATTCTAAAGCGAAAATGAGAAATTAAATTTCTGTCAAGAGATATTTAGCATAAAAAGGGTGGCAAACACGGAGTTTAAGTTTGGTGGAAACGTAGTATAAGGCTGTTTCTAGGACGCCGAATTCGTTCCGGCAGAAGTAAACATCTATCTTCGGTCTCGCATTTCTTTGTCTAACAACACATACTTACTTACTTACTTACTTAATTGGCGGTTAACCGTCTAAACGGTTATGGCCGTCCAACAAGGCGCGCCAGTCGCTCCTTCGCTCCGCCAACCGGCGCCAATTGATCACACCAAGGGAGTTTAAATCGTTTTCCATCTGGTCTTTCCAACGGAGTGGGGGCCGCCCTCTACCTCTTCTTCCATAGGCGTGTTCCGATAGAAACACTTTCTTGGCCGGAGCATCATCTGTCATTCGCATAACATGGCCTAGCCAGAGCAGCCGCTACGTTTTAATTCGCTGGACTATGTTGATGTCTGCGTATAGCACGTACAGCTCATCATTAAACCTTCTTCGGTACTCGCCATCGCCAACGCGTAGAGGTCCATAAATCTTTCGAAGAACTTTTCTCTCGAACACTCCCAAAGCCGCTTCATCTGCTGTTGTCATGGTCCATGCTTCTGCCCCATATAGCGGGACGGGACTTTTAGAGTATGATTTTCGTTCCCCGAGAGAGGACTTTACTTTTCAATTGCCTACCTAGTCCAAAGTAGCATTTATTGGCAAGATTGATTCTTCGCTGGATTTCAGTGCTGATGTTGTTGCTAGTGTTGATGCTGGTTCCCAAATAAACGAAGTATTTTACTATTTCGAAATTATGGCTGCCAACAGTAGCGTGGTTGCCAAGGCGCATATGCGCTGACTCTTTGCTCGATGACAGCAGGTACTTCGTTTTGTCGTCATTCACCATCAAACCCATCTTTACTGCTTCTTTTTACAGTTTGGAGTAAGCAGAACTAACAGCGCGAGTGCTTTTTTATAGAATTTAATGACAATCATTATTAAAATTGCTTTTACTAATTGCAATTTTTTTTACTACAGGATCTTTAAAGACATAAATACATATGTACATGATTTATTCGTCAAATGTGAAAAAAATGCATATACTAAATTCTCTTAATGGAAATTTATAAATGGAAAATTTCACCGCAGCAAAATTAAATAAAAACCGCCATAGTTAAGACGGAAAGGAAGGACGAGTTTTGTAAACAACATTCATAAGTATGCAAAGTGGAAGCTAAAGAAACAAAGAGAAAAACACTTTTGCACGAAGCAAAACTCAAGATACTCGTATACATTTACAAATACAATTATGTTCGAAATAATAGCAACGGCAAGTACACAGGACTTCAAACGAAGAAAGGAAGCAGTGTAGATCCCTAGTTTGATGGTAGTCACGGTTGCCTCTTCGTCTATTTGGACCAAAAATGATCCTTTCAAACCCCATTTGTTCGGCTGGTCCATTTGTTGCAATTTTGGTTCTTATTAGACTGTAACCAAGATTTTCGTACTTTTTTTTCGTTTTCACTGAGGTTAAAATGTTCAACACTGCCCACAAAATTGTCCACACCTTCATTAAACCTTATGTAATTTTCAGTTAACCTCACTGGATTTCTTACCAAAAAAATCACTCTCATTAAAATTAAGTAGAAAAATGGCATTTCACCTAGCAGATAACTTAGAAAAGTATTCGATCCTAAAGCAAATCAATTACAAGTAAGGACGGGACTGTCTTCGGCTGTGCCGAAGACTTCATACCTTTCATGAATGGGGCTGAACAATAATCTTGTCCCGTTCATAATCTCCAAATAATCGGATGTATAAGATAAGAAATATATAGATGTACATACCTAAACGATTTTTAAGACAAATATAAAATAAACAAGTAAGGAAGGTTAAGTTCGGGTGTAACCGAACATTACATACTCAGTTGAGAGCTATGGTGACAACATAAGGGAAAATAACCATGTAGGAAAATGAACCGAGGGAAACCCTGGAATGTGTTTGTATGACATGTGTATCAAATGAAAGGCATTAAAGAGTATTTTATGAGGGAGTGGGCCATAGTTCTATAGGTGGACGCCATTTAGGGATATAGCCATAAAGGTGGATCAGGTTGACTCTAGAATGCGTTTGTACGATATGGGTATCAAATGAAAGGTGTTAATGAGTATTTTAAAAGGGAGTAACCCTTAGTTCCATAGGTGGACGCCGTTTCGAGAATTCGCCATAAAGGTGGACCAGGGGTGACCCTAGAATGCGTTTGTACGATATGGGTATCAAATGAAAGGTGTTAATGAGTATTTTAAAAGGGAGTAATCCTTAGTTCCACAGGTAGACGCCGTTTCGAGATATCGCCACAAAGGTGGACCAGGTGTGACCCTAGAATTTGTTTGTACAATATTGGTATCAAAAGAAAGGCAGTATTGCTTAGTTCCACAGGTGGACGCCGTTTCGAGATATCGCCATAAAGGTGGACCAGGTGTGACCCTAGAATGCGTTTGTACGATATGGGTATCAAATGAAAGGTGTTAATGAGGGTTTTAAAAGGGAGTGGTGGTTGTTGTGTAGGTGGTCGCCTTTTCGAGATATCACCATAAAGGTGGACCAGGGGTGACTCTAAAATGCGTTTGTACGATATGGGTATCAAATGAAAGGTGTTAAAGAGTATTTTATGAGGGAGTGGGCCATAGTGCTATAGGTGGACGCCATTTAGGGACATAGCCATAAAGGTGGATCAGGGTTGACTCTAGAATGCGTTTGTACGATATGGGTATCAAATGAAAGGTGTTAATGAGTATTTTAAAAGGGAGTAATCCTTAGTTCCATAGGTGGACGCCGTTTCGAGATACCGCCATAAAGGTGGACCAGGGGTGACCCTAGAATTTGTTTGTACAATATGGGTATCAAAAGAAAGGTGTTAATGAGTATTTTAAAAGGGAGTGGGCCTTAGTTCTATAGGTGGACGCCGTTTCGAAATATCGCCATAAAGGTGGACCAGGGTGACTCTAGAATGTGTTTGTACGATATGGGTATCAAATTAAAGGTATTAATGAGAGTTTTAAAAGGGAGTGGTGGTAGTTGTATATGTGAAGGCGTTTTCCAGATCGCGACCAAAATGTGGACCAGGGTGACACAGAACATCATCTGTTGGATACCGCTAATTTATTTATATATGTAATACCTGCCAAGATTTTAAGGGTTTTTTATTTCGCCCTGCGGAACTTTTTCATTTTCTTCTACTTAATATGGTAGGTGTCACAACCATTTTATAAAGTTTTTTCTAAAGTTATATTTCGTGTCAATAAACCAATCCAATTACCATGTTTTATCCCTTTTTTCGTATTTGGTATAGAATTATGGCATTTTTTTCATTTTTCGTAATTTTCGATATCGAAAAAGTGGGCGTGGTCATTGTCGGATTTCGTTCATTTTTCATACCAAGATAAAGTGAGTTCAAGTAAGCACGTGAACTAAGTTCATTAAAGATATGTCGATTTTTGCTCAAGTTATCGTGTTAACGGCCATGCGGAAGGACAGACGAACGACTGTGTATAAAAACTGGGCGTGGCATAAACCGATTTCGCCCGTTTTCACAGAAAGTAGTTAACATCATAAAATCTATGCCACTACCAAATTTCAAAAGGATTGGTTAATTTTTGTTCGACTTATGGCGTTAAAAGTATCCTAGACAAATTAAATGAAAAAGGGCGGAGCCACGCCCATTTTGAAATTTTCTTTTATTTTTGTATTTTGTTGCACCATGTCATTACTGGAGTTGAATGTTGACATAATTTACTTATATACTGTAAAGATATTAAATTTTTTGTTAAAATTTTACTTTAAAAAAATTTTTTTTTAAAGCGGGCGTTGCCCTTCTCCGATTTTTCTAATTTTTATTAGGCGTACATACAGTAATCGGAGTAACGTCCCTGCCAAATTTCATCATGATATCTTCAACGACTGACAAATTACAGCTTGCAAAAGTTTTAAATTACCTTCTTTTAAAAGTGGGCGGTGCCACGCCCATTGTCCAAAATTTTACTAATTTTCTATTCTGCGTCATAAATTCAACTCATCTACCAAGTTTCGTCGCTTTATTTGTCTTTGGTAATGAATTATCGCACTTTTTCGGTTTTACGAAATTTTCGATATCGAAAAAGTGGGCGTGGTTATAGTCCGATATCGTTGATTTTAAATAGCGATCTGAGATGAGTGCTCAGGAACCTACGTACCAAATTTCATCAAGTTACCTCAAAATTTACTCAAGTTATCGTGTTAACGGACGGACGGACGGACGGACATGGCTCAATCAAATTTTTTTTCGATCCTGATTATTTTGATATATGGAAGTCTATATCTATCTCGATTCCTTTATATATGTACAACCAACCGTTATCCAATCAAACTTAATATACTCTGTGAGCTCTGCTCAACTGAGTATAAAAATGGCAAAAAACCCCCTATCTGAACGATCATTTGTATGGGATATATATTATATATAGCTCCGATCGAAATGATTTTTACAGGAAATCTTCTATGATATTGTAACGAACT